>PVIJ01002515.1:0-64446 GCA_004024925.1 Scalopus aquaticus | reverse complement strand
ACTGATGTTGTTTTGATTTCATTTCAGGCAGTGGAGCTACGGCTGTGGTTCAGGCAGCTCTGTGCAAACCCAGGCAAGAACGTGTGGCAATAAAGCGGATCAACTTGGAAAAATGCCAGACCAGTATGGATGAACTATTAGTAAGTGAAAGTCACTGTATCTTTTGATTGTTTTCTTAACTGATGGGTATGTGGAGATGGGTGAGAGAAGCAGGAGACGAAAGAGCAAAGGCAGGTGTTACTTCCTTTTCTGACACACATATTTCTTGGAAATCATTTTCCTCCCCTGATTAATTGTACCGTACCTTATGATTGCATTGTATAATGTACAACTTACCTTGCTTCAACAAATAGTACTTTGCTCAGTCCTCATAACTCCCGGATGGGGATGGTCTCAGCGTTGACACTCTGTTTTATAAAACAAGGGAAGAGAGTCAGATGACCTGAGGTCATGTGATACTGCTGGCTTCTGGCTTCTGTCAGAATTCCTGTCACAAACAGGAATTTCCCCCAATAATTTGTTGGTGATTTTGACTTCCATGAATTAGAGAATCACCCACACATTTCAGATATTTAAAATACTACAGCACATCATGCATTTGGTTTGTGAGAGGAGTGTGTTTTTCGTACATCACAACTTGTACTTCTTATCTAAATGAAGTGTATTACATAAATAATTGGAACTTGCCAGTATGACTATGACTGTAGTAGCATTGGTAGGTTGAGGGAACATTTGCTTTTGGCTTAACTGACTCATTATTAAATGAATAACTTGGCAAATGGTGATTAGTTGCCCAGCAAACTGTGAAGGGTCTGAGAATTTAATCTCATAAATATAGTTGTCGTTCTGCCTGCCAGTTTTCTTTTTTTTTTTTCTTCTGGCCATTTATTTGAGGATAATAAAACCGCATTGGAGGAGTTAATTGATTGGTTATCCCAACACTAATCCCAGTACAAATATTAGTCCAATAGCTCCATACACGCTACAAAGTACAATGACAGTTGGCTCCAAATGAAGAAGCCTTTTGTTATAGTCTACATTGGGAATGGAATGTCACTAACAAGAGCTTTTTGTCTTTACTCAGAATATAGCTTTTATTTCAGGCTTAATTATAGTACACTATAGTATAAATTAAGTACAAGGATAAAAAGCTGTACTTTTCCAAATCTGTTTGGTCTTACATTTTAAATTAAGCTACACAAAGCATAGATTTCACCAGAATTGAAGCAATAGATTATCAGCAAAACTCTGATTATATCAATGGCTTCCATAATTTAATGTTACTTTCAAAGTTTGTATACCTTTAAGGCTTTACCATCTTTAAAATTTCAACCATGCTTTTCTCTTACTGAAATTATGACTGCATTTTTCTGTTGCGCGCTGTCACGGCGACCTGTAAGATTGTGCCTATGTCATCCGACCAGTTTTCAAAGTCACTTTCCCTGAGTGGAAAAAGTTTTGAACAAACTCTGGGGAGAGTCCGATCCAGCCTCTGCCACTAACTTGTTTATTAACTTTAGTCAAGTTACCTAACAGCTCTGCACTATATAAAAAGACAGTTGAATTGGGAGTTCTCTAGGATTCCTTTAGTAGCCCTTAAATTCTGTTCCTATAGTATTCATAGATTATGTGTGTGTGTGTGTGTGTGTGTGTGTGTGTGTGTGTGTGTTTATTTATTTATTTTGAGTATTCAACTCACATACTTTTTTGAGATCTCCATAAGAACTGGTCCATAATAATTGCCTTTGATTGTGGTGCTCTGTTGGAGCTCTCACAACTATCTTTTAGCCACCAGCAGAAACTTTATACAGAATGTGTATAAGGCTTGTGCACAATTGTGTCTGACAATTCGAGTGCTGACCTTTGGCTGTGGGCTCTAGTCTGCATCAAGCTCTCAGTTGCCCACAACCTCCAGGGTTGTCCTCTGCTGCCTTTTTATCAATTGTCAGCTGCCAGTGATGTGTAAGGGTCTGAGAGGAAGTTGGCAGGGAGACTGTCACTCCAGGCCCTTTTGTCTGTTTCCCTGGGACACAACAGTGTCATTTGGAGGTATTCTGAATTCAGTCAGCGTTGTCAGTGTAAGACCCACTGCTTTTATGACTTTATGCTTGGCTGCATTCATCTGAGGTCTTAGGAGTTGTGAGTTTCTAATTAGTGGTTAACTTATTTCTCTCATTCTTTTGTTCCCCTGTAATGTCCATGTTGTGTTAATAGAGTTTATAGCATGTGTCCCTAATTATCTATTTTCCATTTAAAAGATATATTGGTTTATTGCTTTGGTCTTTCCTTCATCTAGAACTCTTAACCTTTTGATGTCTTGATATTTCCAGAGATCAGTGGTTCTTTAGGATGTACTATTCCCAGGTCCTTTTCAAGCAAAAAGAAGTGGATTTACATTATAGGCTGCCTAATGTTGAGGCTTTTGTGGCCTAGCTCTTGGTCCATGGGATAGTATAGAGGAAAGTTGCTGTAATCCTTTTGACTTCTAATACTGCTGTTGCTCACACTTTTATTATTTCTGTGGGTTCACATTTTGGCAGTGTTTGAACGCCAGTATCCTAATAATCCTTTAATTATACTGTGGCATTATATACAGGCGAGATCTCTGGATTGTTTCATAAAGTGTGTTATATGTTAACTGGAAACTGTTGTTCTTATAAAACACAATGGCCACTGGACTCTTCATCTTGTGAGAGTCTTATGGCATAGAAGTCACAATTAACAACTACTTACGGGCTATTGAAACATCAGCCTTTCCTGCTGAGACTGGGTCACCTCCTACCCCCTCCTCCCTGCCTCTTTCGTACCTCACTTGCCCCAACTCCCATAGTAAGGTGAGCTTTGCACACAGTGGTCAAGTGTGACGGCACAGAGCAGTTTTGGACATCCGACTCTGGACTTTGCTTCTTTATATGGCAGAGACTATCCTGTAATCATGGAGCTCATTCCAGTTTTGCCTGAACAAGAATTGAAGTGGTCGTGACTCTGAAGCACAGTGATAATTACAGATTTTCTGAGAATGGAGGAAAAGTAATGATGGATGAGATCACTGGGGCTCAGTAATCAGTACATAAAATTTATATTGTTGAAACAAGTACTGCAATGTTCCTCGAAAATAACTCAGTTCCAGATCTAATATGTATTTATTGATTTATTTGGTAAATACTTAATGAGTTTCTATGTTACACTTAGTCCATAAAAAGCATGAGTTTTAGGTGTGTGCATGGGAGGACAAAACTATATGCTTATTAAGAATTCATTTTGGTTTTAATAGCACTTAGATTAGAACACCCTAGAATGAATCTTTTCCTTGGAATCACATGAGTAGAATTTAGTTCATCTAAAAACTAATTATTTTTCTGTGTATTCTTTTACATTTCCATATGTGTCCTGGACTCAGACCTCTAGCTGTATTTTCATCTCTGGACATGATGATCTTGGTGGTTAAGTTTCCAGGAGCCAAGAGGGTTACTGGTCTGTCTTAAATTCCTGACCATCGATCCTAGGCTGCCCCGTCCTGGCCCATCGAACATGGGTGCTTGATAATTCCTGAGATTTGTTAATCCATCTTTGTTGTTAACTCCACGTTTGTTAATCCCACAGTGGTGTAAATGATTCATTGTAATTAACTTAACATCCTCTGGGAGATATTTATAGATTTAGAAAAGAGCTTGACTCTAATTATTAAAATCTAGTAGGTGCTAGGCACTGAACTAGGAGACGGGCAGTGAGACTTCCTGTTTATTTTTGTATTTGATTGATGAGCCTTTTGGGCTCGGGATATCTTTCTGCCTCTTTTCCCTCTATTTGCCTAAAAATGGTCTAGCAGATTAATAGTCAGATTCTCTAATGTGTATTCCAAAGAGGGAGTTCTTGCTTTCTAATAAGGATTCAGGGCTTGCTAAATGGATCTGACCTAGTAACATGCAGACTAGTAAATTCTATGTGAAGATGGCCTTGAGGTTTCTTGAAAAAGCTTGCGTCTCTGGTTTTGTGGTCAACCTCAAAGGTTAGGGACGCTACTCAAGGGCATACTTAGTTTCCCTCAAAATACATTACATGAGTGAAGAATTAATCTGCCTTTTCTGAGGTCATCTGTCTTTTCAGTCTATCACCAGGTGACAATGGATTCCATAAATGTGTATGGTCCTTCCTTTTATTTTTCTTAAATCCCACTTTTTACATCTTTTGGAGGACTTTATTTTTATCCAGGGATTGATAAACATTTTGGTTTATCATCTTTACCTGATTTTATGACTTTTACATTTTAACCATATCCTCACATCCTTTGGTCTGAATTCAACTCACATATAGTATATCTTTGTTAGTTTGGAAAGAAAGCTCAGTGGCATTTTATCATTCTTTTACCTATGTCAGTGTCATCAAAACTCATACTTTAATTATTACGTGTAGGAGAAATCATAACCCAGCGGCCAGGCAAAGTACTTATTTATTAAAAGAAAAGGTGTCTAATTAATCAATGTGATTATATTATGGAATAGTGTGTAGTGATCATTAAAATATTTTAGCTTGTGCTGAGTACAAGTGTGAGCAAAATCATTTCCAAAAACAATGGCTACACCAAAGTAATGATCCTGAAACTGATAGGGCGGAAAGAGCTCCTTGGGTCACAGGCCTCTGTTCTTCTCTCAGATCATGGACTTTGGGTCAGTCAGTTTCTCCTCTGGTCCTCCTGAAGACCTCATTCCTTCAATAGGAATTATACGTGATGTTAAAAATTTATTTTCATTACCTAAGTTCTAAGATTCTGTACATTTAAAAATTCTTTTCATTAAATCTTTTTTTTAAAGATTTATTTATTGATGCATACAAGCTGGGGTGTAGACCAGACGTGTGGGGTGGTGAGAGGATTCACCAGAGACAGAGTGGGGAGCAGAGCAGGCAGATTGACTGAAGTACACTGCTGAGGGGAGCAGTGGGGGAGATAGGAGAGGTCTGCTGCGCCATGTGGGAATCTCCCTGGCCCCGGGATTGAACTCATGCTGCAGTGGCTCTGGATAGCTTCATAGTGCTGCACTTAACCTGTTGTACCACCAGGGAGGCCCTCATTAAATCTTTTTAAAAAATTCATTTGAATAAATATACAATTTACTAGCAAAGAATGCTTTCTAGTTCAGGATGGAGTCAGGTCACTCTGATACTGTGGTGTAACAAAACTCCACTGTGAATTCATAGATTTTCAACACATTGTGTTGCTTGTTTCTATAAGTACATAAAAAAAGAGTGTCCCAATCTTTAACTGGAAAAATTCTGGCATTTTCCTTTCTCTTCCTGTTTAACTTTGTGTAGAGATACTTGGCTCTCTCTCATTGACAGTATTTGTATATAGATGAAAAGCTTACCTTCCTCAGAAAAAATGCCACCACTCTTATTTTCCTTTCTTCTATATTACTACGTTATTGATTATTTCTCATTTCTCTTGATCTGTTCCTTCCTTCCTTCCTCTCTTTAAGGGAATGAATTAGCTATGATTTATAGGTTCTTTTGGAGAATAAAGGCGAATTTGCCTAATGATCACTTGAGAAAATGGTTTAGTTATCCCCTAACCATTAGCTGACATAAATTTCTTTCATCCTTTTGAAATTAAATTATATTTATGGCCCTCTGAGCTGTTCCTCTTGTCAGAAGTCCCACCCCACCCCTCTTTTAATTGAAGTTTAAAAAAATAAATTTAAAAATTGCACTGGTTTAGCTATTTTTTGTAATTGTTGATACTATTGCAAGTCTTGCTTATTATAGAAAAAAATTTATGCCAGTTTGAGGATGTCAGCTTAAAAAGCTGGATGCTATAATGTGTTTTCTTTATTGTATGGATGAAAGTATTTTTCCACTCTTTTTGAACCTAAAATTTTTCTAATTCATAAATTAATTATTCATATCCCAGCTCATTTCTCATCTTATGTGATAACAAATTGCATTTGACTGATTCTTGTAGTCTTTTATACCAAGGTTATAGTGCTAAAATGCAAGACTCCTTCATTGAATGTAATACTGGTTTGAGGATTTCAAGTCTTAAACATTAAATTTTATATTGTCATCTGTCCCTTGCCACTTAGCTTTGTAATTACTGTTATATGATTTGGTGTTTGTGTTTACCCAACTATAGTCCAGCCGAAGGCAGGATTAGAAATGGGAAAATTTTGGATATTTTGAAGACATATATTCTTAAGAAATTATGGAATAAATACTATATATGCAAAACTAATTTACATTTCTAAAGTTATATTAGCTTAGGAATATGTATGATTTGTTGGGGAAAATTTTTGGTTTTGGAACATCAAATTTAAAAGTTATAACATAGTTGACTCAGATAATTGTTGTATATGCTAGTGTTTTTATGTATGTATTAGAAACTGCTTGCTAAAATGTCTAACATCTCATGTTTTCAAAAAGCAAGTAAATATTAACATTGCAAGGATATGTTTCTGGACTCACATGTACTCAGTAACAAAGAGACTAGGCACATAAACATTTTCAGAGTAGGAGAAAATTAGGAAATTATTTCCAGATTGAAATCAACTTGACCTACATCTCAGTTTTAATACCTTACTTTTACTGTTCCTCATAGACCTCTGGGAAATGTTGCTTGGCTTGAGATAAATGGTTTTGTTCTTTGCTGCAGTATCTTTCTTATTTTGGTTGGGTTATTCTCATGGTTAATTAAGCTGCTGCTGAGAAAGGACTCTGAAATACTGAGGGACAAGGTTGGAGGGTCGTGGCAGATTTGCTGTCACTTTTGCAGGAAGGTTGATCCTTGTTAGGACCCCATGGTCCTAAAAAGACACATTTCACCTCCATTCTCTTTGTTTGGTGATGAGGCCAAATACAGCAGCAGCGCTAGAAGCTGGCCTGGAGGTTCCAGCAACATAAACTGGCCGACAAGAAAAATTGTTGGTGTTCTGTTTTAATGAAGTCTTTGAATTTATTATTTCCAGTCCTCCCTATCATCTACAATTAGACTGTCAAGCAGCAGATGTTGATGACTGAGTCTGATTCAGATACACTGATGGCCTACTAGGAGCTTTCAGCATCCGAGAAACTGTTATTACTATTTGTGGAAGAACATTTCTAGCCAACTTTGAAAGAAAATGGTTCTTCCTACAGTGTTGGGTTTTCCTGTAGAACTTTTACGTTTCTGTTTTATTCCTTGCTCTTTTCCCTCTCCTTGTTTTCTTTAAGAAAATAACATATTAGTGTTTTCTAAGCAGAATTATTTAGTTTTTTTAAGGCAGCTTTTCAGAGTATCCAACTCTGTGACATCCTAACCAAACAAGTAGGTTTTGGCACGCACATTCATTTATTCTGTGAGCAAGCAGATACTTATCCATAGTGATTTTCCTGCTGCTTTCAAGGCATTTTCTAGACTTCCAACTTCCATGACACTTAACTTTGTACACCTTTTCTCTCCAGCTTCAAATACTTCTCTGTGGTGATGGTGCACAGATGAATTGGTGGTGGGAATTTTATGGGGACTACACCTGAGAGGAGAAAGCATACATTGTACAAAAAGGAAGAGCGATGTAAAATATATATAAAATAAAAAATAAATAAAAATAAATAAATGCTTCTCTACAAACATTAAGGCCATCACAGAATCTAAGCTTCCTTTTTTTTTCTAATTTCTTAAAAATGTCTCCCTGTCTATAAAACATCTATATAGACTTTCCCCATTTTTAAGCATGCTTTCAGCTGGACTGCACTGGATAAACACAGATAGCAAATCTTGACAAGAATTACGAGGTTAAGCAGAAAGAGTCATCGGTTGATTCATTTGTAACTGGTCCAGGTCAGAATATTTGACATACTTTTCTTTGCATATGTTTTTCCCCTATGGTACTCTTACTCTAAAAGAGCAAGAATTTGCTGCATACATGACATGTAATTTTTATGATAAAAATATCTTGTAATCACACTTTACATAAAAATGACAGTCTAAAAAATACACGCCTTGTCTATGATCTTTGTCAATTTTCTTCAACTTTTTTTTAGATTTATTTATTGATTTATACATAGAAGAACTGGGGTATAGGCCAAAGGTGCAGGGGATGAGAGGATTTACCAGAGACAGAGTGGAGAGGAACAGGCAGATCTAATGAGATACACTGCTGAGGGGAGTAGTAGTTGAGACAGAAGAGGTATGCTGAGCTATATGTGGGATAGCTCCCTAACAATATGTAGGGGGTGGCAGGGATTGAACTCAGTCCATATCAGTCATAGCCCTGAGACTTAACCCCTAGGCCACCAGGGAGGCCCTCTTCAATTTCTTGGCTGACATTTGAAATCATTGAAGTTTATGAGTTTTTCTTTTTTAAATTCTGCTACTTGTAGTATTGGTTTATTTCTGATTATTAAGTAAATTACTATTCATAATGATGCTGATGTGATGGAAATACAAATTCAAGAATGACTTTCTAAAAACTGTTTTTATTTAACACAAATACCCTTATAATATTTTAGGGATTCTTTAAATGTTTAGAGGGTATTGCATGCATTTTAAAGATGTGTTTGGTTATCTCATGCATTTGGAAATATACAAATTGATAGTACTTGAAAATCACAGGTGACATTTTTTTTTTCTTTTAGATTCGGTTGCAGTGTGCAAATGTGCCTAAGAGGTAGATGTTTCTTTCAAGATTTCCTGGCAAGAATAATACATCTCAGTGCTCAGCTTGAAGACAGTGGTTTGCAGCCTTGGCTGCAAATTAGAATCACCTGGGGATTTTTGAAAAATTTCATTCCCAGTCTATATCCTAAACCAATTTATATCAGCATCCCTGGGGTTGGAATAAAGGAATTGGTAATTTTAAAAACTCCCCAGCTGACTTCAGCTGATTTCAGTGTGCAGCCAAGGTTGAGAGCCACAGCTTTAGAACAGAGTTAGAAATAGCAGATTTAACTACACAGGATTTTGGATCTTGAGTAAGTTTGATTTCTTAACTGAGTAGGATATTTTGTCACCAATGTCAGATAAGGAAGAATTTATTTCAGATTTATATAACTTGTGAAAATATGCTAATTTGGTTAAATATATAGTTTAATATTTTGAATTCAGACTCCATTTAAATAGTTTGATTTCAGAAATGAAATCTCTTTCCTTTTAGTGCCTTGTGAATCTCCTGGTCTCAAGGACAAAAGAAAACTAGGCTTTAACTTTTTCCTAATTCTTGTATCTTCAAACTCCTTTTATTTCTCTTTGTTCAAAATTCTTTGCATCAGTATATATTTGGACTGCTTATTCCAAAAGAGTTTGAGCAACTAACCAGACTATATGAAGTAAGACAGGATGAAAAATTTTTTCTTTTAATTTTTATTTTTGTTGAAGTTCCATTGTTGTTTTACATCCCTGTTAGTGTTTTGACAGTATAGAGTTTACCCCCATGGGTATAATCACTGTAACACTCCTGCCCAGGATGGAATAATAAATCAGTGTGAAATAATTACAAAGAATGTGAGTTGGGGACAATGTAGAGTCAGAAATGAAGCTAAAAATTCAGGGCTCAATGACCTGTATGCGCGTTACCTGAGGACTCCTGGAGCCAGCGGGGTGCACTGAGTTCTTTATGTGAAGTCTCTTTGAAAAACGGAGGGCTGCTACCTTGGAGGCTTAGTAGAGAACTCAGGAGGCTTGAGATTAGTGATCAATGAGGGGATACAAAGAGGAAACAGAGACCAAGAGAGTAATTTTTGCCATTTGTGTTATGCACTTGTACAACACAAGGAGTACCACAGAGTTCGTTTTGCTTATTTCACAACAACCTATAAAGGTGGTATTAGTAAGTTCCTTTTACAGAAAAGGAAAGTGAAGCTCACAGACACTGAATCGCTGCCCAAGTGGCAGAGCCAGTCAGTGGCATAGGCCGGCTTCTAGCCAGCTGTTTCCGATAGGATAGTCCTTAAGTCACTCCTGGTGGGTAACTGTCACTCATGCTGTTGCCACTTGTACTCAGCACTGTTTATAGCAGAAATTATTTTCTTTAGGGGACGTAGGGGGACAATGCCACATAGCAGTATTAGAAAATCTCTCATAAATATTTAAACATTTTTTTTTCAGTTTTTTTTTTTTTGTCATTTTTTTTCCCCCTCCCAACCCATTCCATATCCAGGGTGGGATACCAAATGTTTCTTGTATCCCCCACCAAGGCTGCTTGGCCCGCATGAGAAGCCTGAGTCCTGCCCGGGTTGGGCACCTGTGGTGGGGAACGCTGCAGCAGTGTGTGGGTGTCTGCTCTGTCTTCCACTCACGTGGCTCCCAGCAGAGGGAGCTGCTGTGGCTGCCACTTCACTTTGAGCAGATGGAAAGGCCTTTTACTTGCCACCCCATTTTAGGTCGGTTTTCCCACTCTTGTGAAATATCGCTTGTGACGTACCTCACATGAAGCTGTGTGAGCAGATCCAGCTCTGGAAGCCACGAGGAACATTAAACATTATGCCATAGCTTGCTTGGGTGCTTGATGACATATCTGAGTCTTATTTCACTACACTTCCAAGGGTTATATTCCTTGATGATATTTTTTTGACGAGTGGGTTGCCTTAATTTCAGAGTTTTCTGTGAGTTCTTGCAGTGTTGACCTTGTATGTTTGTCTCCCTTTGAATCTTTCACCATGTCCCGCACTTGTGAAATCCTGAGCATTTTAATCCCATGCTCTCCCTTACTTCTCTCTTTGCTTCCTAGCTCTTTCTTCAGGTCAACTGAGTGAGGCAGTCCCACTGGGCCTCTCTCCTTCTCGGCCCATCTAATCCGTCACCTTTGTTCTGGTCCTTTTGAACTTCTCACTTTCATATTTCCTCCACTCCGCTGCCTCTCGGCCTTCCTTCTACTTCCTTGCCACTCGAAGTCTGATATCTGGACCAGTAGCATCAGCATCACTTAGTGCATGTTAGAAATGCAGGATCATCACACCCGGACCCACTGGATCAGAATCTGCCTATTTATAAGGTCCCCAGGTGATCTGTGTGCATATTCAAGTTTGGAAAGTGTTCTTACTCTTTTTCCAATGATTGCGCCCTGATTCGGTAAATAGAGTGTTAGAATCCTTTTTTTTATGGGTAGACTTGGTATTCTTAAAATTGTATCTATTTATTCAGCTTTGGACAATCCTTTTGTCCAAATCCTTTTGTCATCTTAGGGGTAGGAACAAATGAATGTGTTTGGGAATAAATGGCATCACCTATCCATAAGAGTAAAGTTAGGACACTGGGAAGAGCGTGGATGATTTAGTTGGTAAACTGTTTCCAAGGAAGGATTTAAAATAGCAACCATTATCACTGTTTTGAAAAGAAATGGAGGTGATAGATCTGTGGAAAGAATATTTGATTCAAGACACATTCACATTTCTCAAAATACAAAATATATATAAAATTATCTTAGTCTGTTCAGAGTGCTATAATAAAATATCATGGGCTGGTGTCTTACAAAGAATAGAAAGTTATGTCTCATAGTTCTGACCTGGGAGCCTCAGCTGAGCATGCCAGCGTGGTTGTCGGGGAGGGGCTTCTTCCTTACATAGTTGATGGGGTGAGCTAGGTCTCTGGGGTCCCTTTTATAAGAACACTAATCTCATTCACAGGGACTTCACCCCAAAGCCCCCACCTTCTAATACTATCAACTTAGGAATTTTGGGGAGGACATTGGCATTCAGTCCACAGTGCTCCATTCTAGAGGGCAACTAAACAAAAAAGTTTATATGTAAAATAAGGGTTAGGTAGACAGATGGGGCATTATTTCTTCCTTTATAAAAGTGTGTTTCTACCCATCTGTAGAAATATTACTTGTCATGTGTGTTCAGTAATGGGTCAGGTCATACCCAAGGCAGAGTGACTTATGTTTTTCCCCAGGACTAGTTTCATCATGTCTTTAGGCACTGGAGTCTGTGTTTTCAGGAAAGGCTGTGCAGTTAAGTGGGTGATGTTGGAGTGGGGTGTGTGGGCCCCCTCGCCACACAGTGAAGGGAGCAGTGACACTTCACAGAACAAGAAGGTAGTTTGAGTGGCTCAGACCAATACGACCCCAGTCGCCACCTTTTCTGTGATCTGTCCTTCCAGTGTTCCTGGGGTGTGTTAGTAGTGGTGGTATCTATATCCCACACTTTTACCTTTTAAGTCCTCAGCATCTTTAAGTGCCCCACTGGTACCTCTAAGACCCAGAATTTTGAAGGAATGGAATTTGATCGATTCTATCTATAGGTTATTTAAAAGAGTTAATCTCTCTCTCTCTCTCTCTCTCTCACACACATACACACACACACACACACACACACACACACACACACACATCAGAAAACCTGATATTCTGGGTAGGAAGTGACACTAGTCATCTAAATGCAAAGGACTAAGAAAACGTGTTTTTCCAGACTCTCACCCAACTTCTCTTCAGTGCAAAAGAATTTCCTCTCATGTGAGCATTGGTGGTTTATTGTGCCCTTTGATTAATTATTTAAAAGTTTGCAGTTAGAAAGCTGGAAAGGCATTCACTTACATTGAATATAACATAGTGAGACTGTAAGGCACACATCCTTTTTGGAAGCATTATTTTTAATTCTGTGAACTGGGGGGCATTGTTTACACTGAACCCTTCCTAATGCTACAGGCCTTCAAAGTGGGCCCTCCCCACTAGGAGCAGATGCTAGTGACCTGTAACAGGCCTGAGAAGTGTTCCATTTCTCTCTTCAGAAGCATCTTAGTATCAAAACCTAACACCAGAAACAGATGGAAACTAAAGCTCAGGTTTCAGATCTTGTTAAGAACAGGAGTTGCTGAATTGAAAGGGTTAGATTTAGAAAACTGTAATCAGTTAAATAGAAAAAGGAAATAATGGTGGAAAATATTGCATATATAATGAAAAGAAAATAGAGGAGTGAGTTTATTCTTGGTAAAAATCATTTAAATAGACATATATATGCAGGTGTGTATATGGGTTACATTTCACAGTGTTTTGTCCTGACATCTAAGATCACTTTGGTTAATTGAGGATTAAGTAGTAGTAGATGTGCAAGCAGATCCACCCAAATTGGAGTTTTCTGGTAAACTAACTACAAGTCCATTATTAGTGAAATTAGTTATAGGATACCCGCATACACTTTCATCATAAATACATAGCATCGATATATAGGTTTCTCCGATGACTTAGTTTATTCTTTCTGTTCTTTGGGCAACACTTTGAAAGTAAGTTAAACAGGTCTGATAGTTTTGATTAAGGGCTAGCATTTGACTGAAGCTATAAAGGGTCATCTGGTGATAACTTCACAAATCAGACCAATCTGAATTCGATATTGCAGAAAAATGTGACTTACTGAAGTTCCCCATTTGTTTGATTTCAAAGCTTTGTTGTTTTATGTATCTATGTAAAGCTTCCTCCCCTGCAGCAGAGTTTCCTAAACCGTGACACACAAAAACATCCTTTTCCTGTATTATTAATGTGGATCCACTCAATTATGACAGTATATCCATTACAGAACTTATCAGAGCCTTTGACGCACTAATATTCCCTGTGACTCTTTTACAGTGAGATGTGGTATCTGGTATTTCTCAAGCTTATAGCAAGAGTGCCAGAGTTCCCCCCCTTTTATTTTTCCTTGATGGAATATAAACCATGGAAGATAGTTTGGGAAATGAAATTCTAGCCTTTTAGATGAGAGAGGAGCTAGGACCCACCAGAAGTCAGACAGGCATAAGGCCCAGGCTTCCTTGTAACTTACCCAGTCTGTAACTTCTGTGGAGGTCTGCAGTTCTGATTGGAGGCCCTTATTTATATAAGGCAGGGCCCTGTGCTGGGAGAGTGGGGGTTCTCTGGGTGACATGCTGGCTGATCTAAAGTTCCTCTGGCCTGTGGCTGATCCACAGCGCTCTTTCTGTGTTCCTCTGTTGAGGCCTTTCTAATTTTAGCCAGTTGACAATGAAGGTGAGATAGTCCTCCTGTAGCTGATTTGAAGTAATAGTTTCAGCAGCTCCCCTCATCCCCCACATCCTTTTAAATAGGGACGTTACCCAGGTCTTCTACTGTGGTTCAGTTGTGTTTTACTTCCTGATTTTCACCTCACAATACTATGTCATGTTTTACTCTCTTTATAGAAAGAAATTCAAGCCATGAGTCAGTGCAGCCATCCCAACGTAGTGACCTATTACACCTCTTTTGTGGTAAAAGATGAACTTTGGCTGGTCATGAAATTGCTAAGTGGAGGTAAGTGGGTTTTGTTGTTTGCTCTTTTTTTCCCTTTTTGTGCATGCAGCTCCTTTAGTCAGAATTTACGTTTGATCCCCTTGCTCCTGTATTTAAAAGTTTTATGTGCTTTAGTCTTTGCCTAGAGGACAAAGTTCAGATTTCGTTGCATTGATATTCAAAGTCTTTTTTAATTTGGCTTCACCTCCTAGAATATGTATGTCCCCCTCCACGTTGGCCTTCTTGGTGTAGGTGGGGCTCCCTTAATACCCCCTGCACCCTGGTGTCTCTTTTGCCTCATCTGTGCTGTTCCTCAGGCCCAGGTGTCTGTCCCATAAGTCCTGAAATGTCGTATTCCCTCTGCAGCCACCCTTTATTCCTTTAAAAAAAAAAAACCACTCCTTCTTTAAACTCTTTGTTTCTAACATTATTCAAGTCCTTCATACTTGGCAATATGAGTTATCCCGTGCTGTTAATTGAAAGTTCTGTGATGATGGAAATGATCTATATCTGTACTATCCAGTTTCTCCTAGTGACATGTAGCTCTTGAGCAATTGACATGTGGCTAGTGTTACTGAAGGACTGAATTCCTATTTAAGATTAATTAGCCTATATTTAAGTAACACTAGCTGACTAGTGGCTGTGGAACTGGATGGTGCAGATTTAGGTTGTAGATTTCTTGAAGAAGCATGCTGTAATACCCTTCAAATTTATTGAACCTGGCACGGAATGGGTGTTCAATAAATGTTTCAGTTCAAATGGAGAGACACTTTCTGTGTGCTGAATTATTTGCTTGCAATGTTGATTAGAAGCGGCTCTGTTTTCCTCCTGTGTTTGCATTTGGAAAGGAGTATAACTTTCCCTCTCTAGTCTCAGGTCACCAAAGTTATAAAAGTCATTGGACAATTGAATTTGTAAGTCACTTTCATATACCTGTAGTTTATTTCTTTTGATCCTTTAACATCACAATTTAATAGGGAATAATAATGATAACTGTTGACTTTATTGAATACTCACTCTGTGGTTAGTTCTTATTCAGGACAGCTATTTAATCTGCATGACATCCTTGGAATGGCAGGTGTCACCATCCCAGTTTTTCAGAATGCACACCAAAGCTCAGGAGAATTCAGCATCTGGCCCAAGGTCATGCACATGGTAACTGGGAGTGCTGGAATTTGTGACTGTAGGACCTGTTGAATTAAAAGCTCTGCTAAGCTGCAAGTATTATCACCTTCATGTTTCAGACCAGAAAATTGACGCTTAGAAAACCCAAATGATTTCCTTTGTAACACCTAGCTTGCCCACACCTCCAGAGTGTTCTTTTCCAGGGTGTCATGCCCTGGAAGTGCCTTCGCATTCTGAGATGCAAAGTTTGCTTTAGGAGCAGGGGAGAACATTCTGTGGCACCTGGGTGGGTGAAGCCAAAATTGGTACTGCGGAATTCACATTGTAGAGCCCATTTTAATTTACAGACTGGTTCCAACTAAGGTAGGCAGAATGAGGGAGGCATCTCAATTTTTTTTAAGCAAACTTTCTTGAATCAAGCAGAGACCCAGAACTGAGATGACGAACACATTGTAATTGCCTTGGATCTGCTTGTGTAGGTCTCAGGAGGGAGCCTGAGAGAGCTTAGTTCAGTTCTGTTCCCAGTCTTGTCAATCCTATTAGTCATTGTTTCCTTGAGTGCCTACTTTGGTTCTTAATTAAAAAGGGAAAGAAAAAAGGAATGAAACAAGATAAAGAGCCTGTTGGAGCAGCACTGCTGTGTTGAGTGTTGAGAGACCGCTCCTTGGTTCCAGAGTGGAGGGTGCTTTATCACGATGATGAGCATAACTTAGTCTCTTCTTTCGGGTCCACCAACTCTGAGAGTTTCTGAGGTTAGGGGTCCCCAGAGAGCCCCACATGCTCTGTTCAAGCTGAGGATTTTACTTCCTCTCTTTATTTTTATCCCGTTAACCTTTCGTAAACATGAGAATAACTCCTGTTCCCTTTCCCAAGGACTTGATAAAAACCTCCTTGTTTTTAAAGAAATCCAGTTTAATTTCCTTGTGCTTCAATAAGAGAAATGGGGCTTAAAGAGGTTTCCACAGGTGAGGGGAATGTGGGCACTTGTGGACTTTTGCTTATTTTTCTTTCAGCCAGCAAAAAATGCACACAGACCTGCTGTTGTATCTCCTTATGAGATAAAAATAAAATGTTTTGGGAAGTATCATTTCCTAAATGATCCAAAAGTTCAAGAGTCAACGAATAAACAAATGTTTTGTTTCTCTCTGAAATGGAAAAAATATGTATTTGTTTTCTTCTATAATATTTTATTACATCAGATCTCCTAATGAGGAGCAGGTGGCTAGATTGGTGGAGTAATATCTGATAGGGAAAGTCAATCCTCTTAGTTAAGCAAAGAGAACCTGGAGCCAGAGTCAGGTCCTGAGTTAAGTCATTTGTTAACTCTACAGAAATGTTGACCCTTCAGGTAATTATGGTTTTTAAAATCACCTGGAGGTTTGGAATACTAATTAATATGTGTTGAAACATGAATTCACAGTGCCAAGGATACTGATCTGTTTATTGTAACAAAGTACTGGGTATTTATTTCTTTATTATAGAAGTCAGTACACTGGCATTAAGTAAATGAAACTGGATAAAAACTGAGATCTAGAGGCAGCATGCTTTTTTTTTCTCTCCTCCCACCTGTGTCTTAGGTGTTGACAGCTGTGAGTCTTTTCACCTCCTGGGCTTTTCTTTTTCAGTTTAGACCTCTTTTGTGTCTGCAGTCAGTTGTGTATATGTATAGGGATGGGGTACTAACCTCTTCTGGTTTCTGACCAGAATTCTTTTCATTAAGTTCAGCTGAAAGTGTGTTTGCAAACTGTGGTTTAGTGCCATGCAGTTTTTTGTGTACTTTGAGAATATTTGTGTTAAATAAACAGGGAGGAAATGTGTTTTGCTATCCCTTGGTAGTTTTTAAATTTGGGACCCTGTTCTGGAAATGTAATAAAGGCTCTTACACAATTTTTATTCTTCTGTCTGCTCACTTAGGTTCAATGTTGGATATCATAAAATACATTGTCAACCGAGGAGAACACAAGAATGGTGTTCTGGAAGAGGCAATAATAGCAACAATTCTTAAAGAGGTTTTGGAAGGTTTGGACTATCTACACAGAAATGGTCAGATTCACAGGTATGACTTCCACAGAGATGCTTAAATTCAGCTGTTTTAGTTTAGTTTGTAAGACTCTTAAGGAAACAACATATTGCTGGTAGGTATCAACATTATTTCTGACTTAAATAAGCTAAATTGGCATGGCAAAAGTATTTAAGAAGCAAGAGAATAAATTCTGATGAATTGCTTTGGTATCCTCAGGATTGATTTAGATACTTTCACTGAAATCAGAGTAGAATATAAAAATCATGAGTGGACACATTAAAAAAATCAGTTACCATCTACTCTTTTGTTGGTTATTAAATGTTATTTCATTTATTTTTAAAAATTGTATTTTTTTTTAACTGTGGCACTGTTAGTTTACAACACCATATATGATTTAAAGGTATAGATTCACACTTCTTCAGATGTGTATTACCATATCACACCCATATTACTCTACCATAGTTCTGTCGGTTCCCTTTCCTCTCCACTCTCCACCCTCTGCTCTTCCCCTTTGGTTACCGCAGTTCTACAGTGACATTTCTAGAGTTTGCTTTGGTTTAGTTTTATTTGTACCTTTGCTTTTTTTTTTTTTCACATGGAAGTGAAGACCTCTAGTATTTTTCTTTCTTCTTCTGGCTTATTTTGCTTAGCATAAAATCCCCTCCATTTCCATCCTGTTGTTGCAAAAGTCATTTATTTATTTATTTATTTATTTTTTTATAGTTGAGTGGTATTCCATTGTGTATATATAACATATCTTCTCAACCCACTCATTAATCACTGGGCACTTAGGTTGTCCCCATAAATAATATTGCAATACATGTAGAAATGCATGCATTCCTTCAAATTCATGTTTTTGCATTGTTTGGGCAGCTACCTATAAGTGGAGTTGCTGGTAGATCTATTTTTAATATTTTTGAGAAACCTCTGTACTGTTTTCCGTAGGGGCTGGATCAGTCTACGTTTTCACGAACAATATATGAAGGGTCTTTTTTGTCTACATCTTTGCCAACACTTGTTCCTGATTTTTTTGTTTGTTTTTGTGTTTTTTTTTTTTTTTTGATGTGGTCCTTTTTTCTGGTGGTTTTGATTCACATATACTCTTGACGTATACTCAGTCGAACTGGATGACAACTATAACTTTCTAATATAGGAGAGACTTTCAGACATTGCCACATTGCCACATGTAATTATTTTTGACATTCTTGTTTTTACATATTTGGTGAGAGGGAAGGAGGCCCTGATTTCATCTTTTGTGACAAAAAATGCCAATTCTTTTAAATAGCCAAGTAGCATAGAATATTAGTACCTGTTTCAAATGGGTTAGAATTACTTGGCCTCTTAGGAGTAGTTGCAAGTAAACAATCACTTACCAGTAATACTAACATTGTAATTCCCTACCCTAAACTATGTTTGTTATATATTTAATGATATCTACTGTGTTTTCCAATAATTAGAAAAAATATTACTTTAGCCATCAAACTTACCAATTGTCATTTTTTTCTTTTGAGTGTTAAGGCTACTTATCACAACTTTCATATATTAGAGAAACATATTATAGAATATTATAATAAGTACTATAATGATTCTCCAAAGAGGAGAGACCGATCAAGTCCATTATTTGAGATGGAGGATTAATGTGGGGTTACAACACAAACAAATTTGTGTCACAGTAGAATGTCTTTATACAGACATGGCTTTAATTCTTGATGAAATGATAGTATTGTGAATTTATGGACAATCTCTAACTCTGTTACACTAATATTTCATTCAATGTAGGTAATGATTTCACATAAAATACTTGTTGCTAAAATCCTAACTATTCCCTAGGAGCAAACTATAAAATCACAAATTATCCTTATAACTTTAAAATTTTGTGATATAATTTTTAATATTTACAGCATAAGAATTTTTTCAAATAGCTGCATTATATGATGTTTAAAAATCTTCCCAAATGAGTTAATGCAATAAAATGTCTGTATTCTGTAATTCATTCTCTATTTTTATTTTTGAATAGGGATTTGAAAGCTGGTAATATTCTTCTGGGTGAGGATGGTTCGGTACAAATAGCAGGTAAAACTGTTAATCGTAAAAATTATTCATATTTTTATACACTAGTAGTGTTACAGTTTTGAAGAATATAGGATCATTCCTAATAAATAAGTGCACATAATCTGTTTTAAGAATGTATCTAGGCTACCCTGTTATAACATGTTTGAGTCTGAGGCAAAACATGTTTTCCTATTGTTTTGACAAATCTTTGTTAGACCACCCTATGAATAACATTATTTTAGAACATCGCCTTTTGATAAAGAACAATTTTACTTTTAATTTTGTTATACTTTCTACCTTTCAGATTAAATAATGATATTGTATAAGTACAAGAAAACTAATTTTGAGAGTTTTTTTGAGGAATTTGAATCATTTAAATACTACACAGATTCGTTTTATTTCTAAAGAGGTGACTGAAATAATTGAGCTCTTACAGTCTAGGGCTTGTTTTGCTCTTATGTGTGACTCTATTTAGCTATTCTTGATGGCTGGTAGGCACGCAGGCTCAGGAGATGTCTCCTGAGTGCCTCGGACAAGCACCCTCTTTGTGCAACATCTCATTTTGGTACCGTTCCTAAATAACCTGAAAGGTCTGGGACAAATGTAGTTATGTCTGTTGTAGCTCCACGAAAGTCCACGAAGGTCTGTCACAGCAGTACTCTCAATCATCGTTCCTTTTGGTGTGTATGACGGCACACTGCTTCTCTGTCATTGCAAGGCATTCAGCTTTTGGTTTCCACACATTAAATATTACTAGCAGCAAGCCCTAGGAAGATCCTTTGTGAGAATCACTAGTCTGCCTTCTGTTGTTGAAGAATGTTGACATTTGCCTCAGAGGTTTAATCAGCCTCCTCTTTCCCTTTTGGAGTTGGTATGGAATAGAACAGGGTTATGGTCTTCACATATCTAGTTTGTGTCTATGATATAAGGACTAGTTAATCATAGTCCTTGGTCCCAGAGTTGTTTCTGGACAAATCTGAGTAGCTACGGCTATTATTAGAAATGCAGAAGGTCACTGGAAAACAAACACACCCCCAACACACAGGGCAAGCCCTGGGTCACCTCCTTCGCTTGCTGTGTCCCCCTCTCCAAGGACACTGCAGTGAACCTTTCTCGCGATGCCTGATCTGTATGACACACTCAACAATGTCAGGCTCTGTATTTCTTCAGGTTCACTTAAGGGAAAATTAGATTTTTTAAAGGGAAGAGAAGTTTTTTGGGAAATACAAAAGTAGGAATTTTTTTTATTATTATTATTTTTTTTATATAATATGTATTTTTATTGTTATTTATGTCTTTTACATTTTGCATTCCCCTTGGGTAGCCCACCACCAATTCACCCGTGATCCATCTCTATGGTCCCTTGTGTTCTTTTCTATTCCATTTTGTGCCCTTTCCCTTCCCTCCCTCTGGCTCCCTCCTCCCCCCCGCCCCACTGATTGGAATTTGTTTCAAATCAAATACTTCTTCCTTGAAGAACTAATATTGAAACTGGTATCTTTTATTGACCTTTGAAAAGTAGATTTGATCATTGGTTTAAGACTGCTGGGGCGGTCCCCCATGTGTCAGGACCGTCTTGTACCCATCACGTGGCCTCAATCATAGTCCATCTTTGGTCATTCTAGATTCATCTGTTTTCCCCCTCCCTACTTCAGTGGCTGTTACTATGGATGCTGAGATTTGTTCCTGAGCCACCCGGGTTAGTGCCTTATGTCTGTTTATCTTGTCCTCGCTCTGGAGAGTGGTGTTCTTCCACAGGTTTGGGGCAGTTTGAAAAACTCACTCACCTAAACAAGTAACAGCTGAAATATTTGTGGACCAATGCTTCAAAGTAACACCAGAGCAGCCTGGTTGTTAGAGTACAAGCTCTGGGATCTTCGAGCTTGATTGAAATCCACAGGTCACCACTCAGGCTCTTTGACCTTGGTCAAGTTACCAAACATCTTTAAGACTCTTTTTCCTTAAAGGGGGATACAAATATAACCATCCTCATCTTTTCTTGTGAAATCAAATGAGACTCTTCATATCCAGTGATTTTAATTAACGGTGACTGGCACATAATAGGCGTGCAGTAAAGATAAATAGCTACGAATCTACCACAGCACTTGCTGCTGCTTCTGCTACTGCAATTACTACTGTTCCTATGACTCTGTTTGCCCTGCCTACTGCTCGTTTGTACCTCAAATTTGTCTTGTAAGAGATTCAGCTCGGAGGATCTTTATGAGTTATAAAAAGGAGATGCTTTTTGATTATGGAACTTGGAAGTTAACTTGTCATTAATCTTGCTTTAAGCTAATGAGGAAGTACAACTAATTTTCTCTGTTTTGTGATGAAATGATCATTTCTCACTATGAGGAGCAAAATAGCAGTGAATTGCCTTTGAAATGTGAAGCTGGCCCACCCCAGCCTTACTCTAGTTGGTGCTCAGCCAGTCCCCTCAGCCCATTATTCTTGTCAGATTAATGACTTCAGCTCTGTCTCTGGGCCTTCTGGAGCCCATTGTCCTTTTCTTTTTCTCCCTTGGGATCCCCTGAAAGTTAGATTTTGTGACCTTTTCTCTCCCTCTCAGGCTTTTGGTTTATTCCTTTACTGTGGACGATGCTGTTGAGTGTAACCCTGTACATAGCCCAGAAAGCCACTGCGTGGGCGTCTGTAAAGGCTAAAGGAGTCAGTGTGGAAAGAGCCTGAAGCCATGCTTGGCACAAAGCAGGACACTGTCCCTCGACTTTCCTTGGGTCCTTTAGGCATATGCAGCTCTGAGCTTGTGTGGTAACGCTGCCTGGAATGGCCATTTCCCAGAGGCATAATGCGGGGGGGGGGGGGTGGGGGTGGGGGTGGTTAGAAGACAGTTTCTGCATCTCTGGAGCTATAACTTTCTTGAATTTCACATTACTTTTTCTCTGTTTTCTCTGATCCGAGTTCAACATTGAATTCATACAGTATTTAAAATTAAATATTAAAAAGAAACCTTTTAAAAATGGTTGTTTCCTTAGACCAGATAGAAACTGCTACAAATCCCATTTTATAGAAGTTTGACTCGATGCCTGAACAAAATCTGGTACCAGGAGTCTTTGGGTCTTTGCCCAGCATCTTTGTGTGGAGGGTAAAGCAGGGGATGTGATTGGGAGAGTTGAAAGCAGAGACTCACAAACAGGAGAGCTAAGAGCTAGGCCATCTCTTCTGGCTGCTAACTATTATATCTGGACAAATAACACACTGCTTTTACTCTGACTATGTACTCTTTTCCATCTTTGTGTGCTTTAGGCCCTGTTTTCTGAAATAAACATTAAGCTGAGGAGACGTTTGCATTTTTCTTTGAATGCATTGTTTCTTTACCTTGAAAGTATCATGAGCATTGTTTTTTAAAAGGGTATTTTTACTATTCTAGTGGAAAACATAATTTTTATTAGGAAAAAAAATATATATAGTGTGTATTTCCTTTCTCAGAATGTCTTATTAGAAAAGGGAAAATTAAGGGGCTTGTTTGAGACCCTAAGAAACTCCCACATTATTATTCAGCCAACAAGTGTGCTGAATAAGGCTAATATGCTTGGTTCTCTTTGACAGTACAAATTCCATGGGAATTACATAGCGTCTATTGACTGAATATAAAATCAGTAACTATAGTGACTGAGTGACAGGCTAGGTTCTGTGTGCAAGTGTGATGTGACTCATTCAGTTCTCACTGTTGCCCCGGGGGGAGGGGAGTTGCTACTTAACATACTTATTTTACAGATGAGAAACTAAGGTTCAGATGGGGAAAGAAAGTTGGTCAGGTCACATGTAGAATTCATGGTAGAGTTGGGCTTTAGATAATCACAGACTCTACGACCCCAAATTTCTAGGATTTTCAGGAAGAGAGCCCTAAATTCGCATATAAATAATCTCGGTTCTAGATGGAAGAGCATTAGCAATCGCTAGCACTTTTATGTCTCTGCATAAATTGATTCCATTTGGGAGCCAGGGACATATTCAGCTCCTTTTCTCTCCTTGGTCCTTCTAATCGAGACACATAGGCTCACTGCTAAGGTTTTGGGGATAGGAGAAGCAGTCATCTTAGGTGTCCTCTGGTGCAGAAGTAAGAACAGTAGTAATACTGAAACTCTTTGGCTTAGAAAACTTCAGGTTTGATGTAGTGAATTACGACCGGCGCACTGCCTATTCAGGATTTAAAAGGAAACCTTTACTTACATCTTTTGTACTCAGAGAACCTGTATGTGTGACTTCCTGACAGAAAACTTGGGTAGGGCGCCTTGGTAAATATAAGCTTTTGCTGTAATCCATGATGGAAGGAGTGGCTATTTAAAAGTCATGCTCGGGCCTCCCCAGTGGCACAGCGGTTGAGCACTGTGCTGTGGAGCTGTCGGCAGCAGTGACGCAAGTTCAATGCCCGGCCGGGGAGAATCCCACATGGCGCGGCAGACCTCTCCTGCCTTGCCCGCTGCCCCCCTCAGCAGTGTATTTCTGATCTGCCTGTTCTGCTACCCGCTCTGTCTCTGGTGAACCGTCTCGCCGCCCCACGCCTCTGGCCTGTCCCCCAGCTTGTATGTATAAATAAAATAAATCTTTAAAAAAAATAAATAAAAGTGTGCTCTTTCCACGACCTGGCATTTTACTTTCCAATTCAATGCTATGTCGTGTTGTGAGGAAGTGCTTGGAACTTTGTCGGACAAGTGGCTAAGCCTGTTTGTCCAGAATTAATGAGAGACACTATTTTATGTAAACAGAAATTCATATAAAACATGTCACTTTAGGGATTTTTTTAAATACTGACCATTCTTAATGTACCATCAAGCATTTGACTTCTGAAAAACTTTCTAGAAGTAGATTACTGCATTACATAAGGTAGGTCTACTGCTCATTTTCACTTACTTTGCTTTTTAGGTATGTATTTAAGTTTGTGATTGTACCAGCCCTTCTTTTTCATAACAGAAATCAAACCTGAGCTAAAGTATCTCAGAAACTCTAGAAAGTTACCATCACATCTATCTCAATGTGTCTGAGCCCATCCAAATCAAGCTTATGTTGTAGATTTCTCACCAAGGCACACTGGGTAGCACCTCTGTTTTCTCTGTTGTCCTTAGTTGGCCTTTGAATACATTTTCAACATTAGTCTTCATCATGAACATTGAAAGCCCTATGACTAAAACTTCTGCCAGGAAGACATGCAACTAGACGTAACTTGCTTCCAGGGCTCAGATACTATTCTAAAGGAGGTGTGCAAGGTGGTTGGGTTTTTATACCCATGGCTGTTAAGCTCTTGCGTTTTCTTCTGTGATCTTTGGCTTTGGTAAAGTACACTTAGAGGGAAAATTTTTTTAAAAAGTATTTCAACATAGCAGAGAAGGGAGGCTGCCACCTCAAGCAAGGTGAGAGGGGCTGCCTGTGTGCACCAGAGGCAGATTTTGAATAGTATCTGAAAGCTCTGAAAGCCCCCAAGGCCTCCAGATCAGGGAATGATGATGTCAGCATATTAAAGAGTCTCATGCACCCACTATACTGCAGGGCTTCCTGGCACTCCTGCTTCTAGCCATATAACCAAGTATTTAATGCTCTGTGCCTCAGTTTCCACATCTGTGTAATAGGGATGGGAAAATACTACATGGCTAAAGGAGTTTGCACACATTCCATTTTAGAATGTCATTTTGCTTTGATATTAAAATGATACCTTAAATTATTTAGGGTGTAGTAGGTTCATGAGGCAACCAAGGAGGTGAAGCCAGAGGGACCCTATTGACCTCCTGTCATATCATTTTGCTTTCATCTCTTCTTTACCCCATCAATTTCCCCAGTATCACCGGAATGAAAATTCTACAAGGCAGATATCGCCATATTAGCCCTTTGCATCAAGTTTAAAACTGTCGCCTGTGGTATAAAACCCTAGTTCTCTCACACGGCACATGGAGTCCTTGTCTGTTTTTTCAGTCTTGCCATCCACTCTCTTTGCTTCACTTGCTATCCCACTCACTTATCTTTCGTGATTCAATTTAGGATGTGCTTTCCCTAGGGAATCTTTTTTATCCTCTATTATTCCCATCGTCACAGGGTGAAGCACCTTACCCTGTTGGTTTGAAAGCATCCTTTACACACTCCCAACTAGATCACCTATTACAGTGTACTGAAATTGGGTCTCTATGTCCCCCTTTTTTCTCCAGACTGTGTATTTACTAATGATAGAAACTCCATGTTGTTCATCTCAAGATCCCTCAAAAGTACCTGACACATGGCAGGTATTCATGAGCCTTTGGTCCAGGTGACCTGAAGTGCAAGTGTGTAGACACCTGTTGACAGACTCTGCAAATGCACATGCCTGCTGCTGTAGAGGATGTACCTGTAAGGCTTAGCTGCTAGTTTAAATAAGACTGTATCAGCTTAATAGAGAGGAAGGAGAAAATATTTAAAATGTTTAGGGATATATATACTAGTGCATGTTTTTAAAGTTGAAAATAGTTTGTTTTAGGCAAGTACTTCCTTAGTTGGTTAGCAGTAGAATGATTAATAAAATGAAGGAAGAGTGCAACACAGCCTGCGAATTACACACACTCAAAAATGAGAACACAGGCACAAATTTAAATCTTTGGGAGGTATAAAATGCTTCATAGTGAACCAAAACATATGTTTTGTGTTTCGGGAAGTTAAATTATGTGAACTATTGTTTAATAAGTTGTGTAAAAATTCTCATATATTCTTAATTTTTCTGCTTAAATAAATAAGGACAGTGAGCTAACGGAGCTCCCTGAATGGTGGGATCTTGGCAAATGGTCACATTTGGTTAAACCTCTAGCATGTGAACCAAGAATGTCATCTATTCTGGAAACCTAGTTTCCATTCCATCTGCCCACCATTGGTGAGAAATATTTGGGGAGGTTTTAAGCAGCTTCCTGTCCTTTAACAGCTGCTAGCAGTTGTTTGAGCAACTACTTAAGAAAGTCTTACTGAGTGAATCTGATGGGGGAAATCACTTTGCTTTGCTCCTCTGCTGGAATTTCTCTCAGCTGTGCACATTTAGCTGCATGGGCTGCAGGATTGAGCTTTAAGGAGAGTGTAGTAGGATGTGCAGCATATGGGACTCCCTCCTCCTTTCTGGCCTCCCACCCTTCTTTCCTTTTCCCCTTCCCTCCTCCCCTCCTTACTACCCTTACCTTTTCCTTCTCCCTTGCCCCTTTTCTTCCTTCCTTCCTACCTTTAAGAGCTGCAGTGACATTATTAAATAAAATTTTGTGTATTACCAAAGAGCTGCTGAGGTCTGGGAGAAACAAGAGTTTTAGACAAAGAGCAGAGCAATTCAGGCCATTCGTGGTGCCATCTTTTTTTTTTTTTTTTAAAGATTTATTTTTTATTTATACATACAAGCTGGGGTACAGGCCAGAGGCGTGGGGCGGCGAGAGGGCTCACCAGAGACAGAGCGGGTAGCAGAATAGGCAGATCAGAAATACACTGCTGAGGGGAGCAGCGGGCAAGGCAGGAGAGATCTGCGGCGCCATGTGGGATTCTCCCTGGCCGGGCGTCGAACTCACGTCGCAGCTGCCGACAGCTCCACAGCGCAGCGCTCAACCGCTGCACCACCGGGGAGGCCCTGGTGCGATCATTTTTAATTACTTTCCTGTTTCCCAGAAACTCCATTTGTTAATTGAAAAAAAAAAAAACAGTCCTTCCCTGGCAAAAAGGTGAACATTTGGTGTTTGGGTTCAATGCATCTAAGTGGTTAGTTGACAGGTATTTATTGAGCAGTTGCTATATCAGGTGCAGGCGCCTGAGCCGATAGGGTGGGGAGCAGTGGAGGTGTTGTGCCTAGTGTGAGAGCTCACCGTTCCATGAAAGTTTAATGAAACAGACGTAACTATTGAATTTAATGCTAAAAATTTTTAGTAGCAGTAAATGCATATACATGAGAGATCTAAGTTAGCAACATTATGTCTAATCAAATAGGTTGTCCTGGAGATAAATGATAAATATGTACTGTAAATATGAGTGATTTGGGAATAGGTGTTTTAATCAATAACATCTTAAAAGCTACTGTGTGTATCATACATAGATTAGATATTTTTAGAAAATTTAAATAGAAGTAACATAAGACACTCTTTGGAATAGAATTTGACACTTAATGAATGCTTAAGGATGCAGCAGCTAAGGACTGTCTAGGTCCCGGGTCGCTGACTTACCCTGTACTGTCAGCCAAGCTCTTTGCTGACCATAGTTAGGATCACTTCACCTGAAGAGTGTTCTTGGGCTTGCTTGTTGCCTTTCAAGGCTAAAAATTATTTAATGCAGAAGAACTCTGTAATCTCCATACCACCCAACAAACTGCCCTTATCTCTCACTCTTCCTAACTTCTTTTAAGGATGGCAGCTCCGCCTTTCTCTATGAGTAGGCCAGAAACCTGGTATCCTGTGACCTTCTCTTTTCTTATACCCCATGCCTGCTCCTGCCTCAGGACCATTGCGTTAGGACTCCCTCTCTCTGGAACACTCTTTTCAGTGCCTACTTCAGATCTTGGCTCAACTCGTCACATCAGTTAGGCTTCCATGGCCCCTACTCATATCCCACTTGATAAAAATGCAAATTCTTGGGCTCTTCTCCTCAGACATGCTAAATCAGAAGCTCTGGAGGTGAGGCCTCCCAATATATATTTGAAGCCCTCTAGTATTTCCAATGCACACTAAATTCTAAGATCATCGCTACATACTATTCTTAGTAATCTTGTTTATCTGTTACCTCTCCTCTCTTCCCCTAGCCCAGTTTAAAGGTTAGCTTCTCGAAAGCAGGGATTTTGGTTCTATAATCCAGTGTTTAGAAGTGGAAATGACACTCAGTAAGAGCTCAGGAAATACTTGTTGAATGAATTAATGAAAATATGACTGTGTAGTAAATTCACATTAAAGGGATACTGAGCCACAGTGTTAATATATGATCCTCATATTTTAGAGGCTCTTCAATATTAGTAGTTTAAAATGTGAGTTTTTTAAAAATCAGATTAAAAACAGCCTCCAGAGTCTTTGAAAATTTTATTAGCCTCCACTAATCCTTCTCAAAACGGTGGAAATGATGTAAATTACAGCTTTAAATACTCGTGACAACTGGAGTTGTGCTATTTTAATCATCTCCTATAGAGACTGTCTCTTTTAAAGTGTACAGATGAGTTATTCTAGTTTCGTGAAGGCTTCTGATAGTAGAGCTAGTTGAGTGGAGATTCATATAAAAAAGGCCACCTGCAGGTGTATGAATATTGCATGGGAAATTTAGACTTACTAATATTTGATCTAAGTTTCTTGTGCCTGTCTTTGTGGATCTGGTCAGCCTAGAACCCCCACTGATTACAGAAGCATGCCTTTGGCTTGGGAAATGAATAATACGTGTATAATATGCTTACCTAGTGCTCTTCTCACAACTGTGTTAATTCGGCAGAGTAGGTCTTAAATATGAGGGGAATGAGGATTGCTCAGTAAATTAGATTTGTGTGAAGCCCTTCTGAAGGTCGTAAAAACAAATCTGTCTCAACTCTCCTGATTTAGTTTCCTTTCTTTTCCTTCCTCCAAACCCCCATGCTCTTTTATGTCTTTTGGACAAGTCATCTACACCCAGGGACTCATTTTTTTTCCCCAGCTTAAAATAAAAAGGTTGACAGGTGTTCTCCAAGGATCTGTCTTCATCACAATGTTTGAGTGGCTCTTCACTAGCCTCAGTCACTAAAGAAATTCTGAAACGCGTTTTAAACCATTCAAGTCAGAGCATGGTCCTGGGCTTGGAGGGGATTATAAGTCAATATCCCTCCCGTGACTGGTTTTACCAGAGCATCTGCAAAAATCTTCCTCCTAACTTGCCCTGGGGAATCAGGGAAGAATGGATTTGCGATTTTGGCATTCTCAGTGCTTTTCCTTTGTTTATTGTAATTATCATATTTGATAGAAAAGTTGGCCACTAGTGAGCTCTTGCTCTTGAAAAAGCTGGCTCTTTCCTGGCACCTTCAGCACAGCTGGCCTGGGATTACTGCTCCAGCTTCTTTCTGCCACCCCCCAATTCCCTTTTCGCAATTGCTGTGACAGGAATGGCCTCTGGCTCCACTTCTCAGCAGAAATCCACCTGCTCTGGAGACGGGTCCTGTGGCTCTGACATAGGTGGGTAGACTATCTGGGATTTGTGCTCTCTTAAAACAGTGTTCTTCATGCTGTGGCTAATTGGCAGTATTAGTCAACTGAACTGTGAGCCAAATGTGAACTGACATCAACCACTACCTGTGCTTCTGTCTTTTGGTCTGTTTAAGCCTGTATTGTCTTGAGTGTGAGAATGATTGAGGAGTGGGGTGGACGTGGCCACTTGCATAACCTTGGCGTTTTCACCAAGAGTCCTGTTGAATTGCTCTTCATAATTTGTATGTGTCACTAATTGATGCTGATTCCACATACAAAGGACAAACAAGTTCTAAGTACTTATCCCTTATAAGTAAAAAGATAGCTCAGTTGAAAAGAAACCCGCTGAGGGCAATTTCTAGAGTTTACCTACATGAGATGCCAATAATGAGAAAGCTTGCTTCTTTGTGTTTCTTGTATTTTTATAAGTAAAACCCTACCTTTAGGGTACAAAAAGATGATGTCTTCTGATTTCTTTACTTCTTTTGATGTCATAAGAGGTTGTGAAATTGTTGTTCTCTGATGTTTCAAAGAAAGTCAAGACCGCTTCTCCCTCATTACTAGATGGGAAACACGGATAGATTTGTCTAGAGCAGCTGAGGAGTGACTCTTGAGGGTCAAGACTGAGAAAATATGGCAGATTGTATCTCCCAACTGAATGCCTTGGACACCAGGATGCAGCCCATAAAATCAAACAAGGCCATCAGGCATCATTTACTTGCCAAAGGAACAAATACAATTGAAAACCAGGAGTCTGATGGCAAAAAGGAGATAGGGTAGAGAAAGAGAGTTTTAGAAAATTGTCTTTGGTTCTGTCTGGTCCCTCTGGAGCTCCCTCCATCCCAAGCGGAACAGATACTACATCCCGATCTGAAGTGAAGTGTTGTATGAGTAATTGATTACTAACAGCAGATAAGATGCCAGTATGTTTATTTCTGACTTACTGAAAACCTGAGTGGGTTCAAGGTTATCACTTTAAAAACGGATCATTCTCACACAAGTACAGCTAAGAAGTTTGCATGAGTGAGAGAGAAAGGAGTAGGGTTACCAACATCTGCTTTAGGAATGGAGCTGCCCCTGACCTGTCTCCTCTGTGCCCTGGCATGCCAGTGAGCAGCTGGTCCTCATGGGCTGTTAATAGGTATTATGATGATAAACTATTTTATGTATATAAAAAGGGTTTGTACAAATCTGAGTATTCCCATAAGAGGGTTGCCTGTTTGTGAATTTGTTTGTCCTGCTTGGCACATTGGCACTTCGGGGATCTCTGGCTCAGACAGCTCTGTGCAGGATGTGATTCGCATGGTTTGTATCACCTGCCCACTTACTGTGCCATGAACTGCACGAATGGGCACACATAAATATGTTTTTCCTGCTACTGTCTACTATGGTGTTTTCCTTCATCTATGTGGTAAAGAGGGAAGCCATACTTTGAGGTCTTCCAGCTGTACCTGATCATGCAGAGCACCTCGAGGAAGACAGTGTCTCGAGTGCTCCACCCTCCCTGTGTATTGAATCTGTGGCATCTTGCTACAGTGCAGATTCTGCTTCAATAGGTCTGGATAGGACCCAAGCTGCTGCATTTCTCAGAGGCTCCCAGGTGATTCTACGATTCTGGTCCATAGCAAGAGTCTAGAACAGAGTGCTGAAGGTACTTCTATCCCGTCTCTTCTTTTCTTAAAATTTACTGTTATGTTTGTAGTAGGTTTATGTAAGTGAAGCCCAAACAGCAACTCTTGGCAAAGAAAAAAAAAAAAAAGTGAATTAGACTTCCTGCAGGATGTTTTTTTTTCCCCCCATCTTGAGATGCTGTGCTTTTATTTGTTTTGATTTGTGCCCCCGGCATTAAAAGTCATGCTTAATATTGAAGCTGTTTAAAACTCCAAAATTGCACTGTGTGCTAAATTGTTTCCTTACGGATTTTACCAAGTCTTTTTGGGGATCGCAGTGACTTTGACCCCTGATGCAGTAGTTAACCCTTAGAGGCAGCAAGTAGGAATCAACCTGACTGCATTAGGGAAAGGCAGGGGATTGTAAGAGTTAAGAAGCCTCTGGGTACAAATACCAGAGTGCTTAACAGGCAGGAGATTAAGAGCAATATAGACATTTAATTATCTCACATAACAGAAGTCTTGGACATTTGGTTCCAGGCTTGTTGTGGAAGCCCAGGATATCACAGAGGTCATGGGCGCATTCCTGTTTTCTGTTCTGTACCTTGGTTTGTCAGGCAGCACCTGTCTCCATCTGCTGTTCTTGCTCCCAGCATGACCTCTGCACATGACAGTGTCTTAAATAGATGGGAGAGTGGGGAGCAAAGAGCCTTGCAGGGTAGTTCTGTTATTCAGGAGAAAAATTTCCCCATAAGGGCCTGCACTGTTTCCCCTTTGCATTTCATGGACCAGGAAAGGCAGAGCTTCAGATCATTCACTGGTGGGAGGAACCAAGCACCATGATTGGCTAAGGTCAATTTGCTTCATCTCCTGAGTCCTGATAAGCATCAGGATTCTGGTAGAGAAGCAGAGTACAGAATTGGTAGGCAACCAATAGTGTGTGCATTAGGACTCGTCTCAAGAACCTACTACATATTGCTCAAGGAAGTTAAGTAAATGAACAGGGATCACATTCAGCCTGTCAACTGCAAGGTGCCTCCTTGGGGTGGGCATCTCAATCACTGTGGCCTCCCCTGATGCCCTCCTTTTCCCTTTAGTTTCAGAAACTCCCTAGGAAAGGTCAGGGACTGCTGGTATGCCTCTGATTGGGGGGCACACCTCTCACATTAAGTGTGTCACCTTTTTGACTCTCGATAGTGATACTCACATTAGTAGCATACTGAAATGCACAATTAGAGTAGAGATAAAAGGACTCTGCTGAGGACAGGAAGATTATTGCAAGAGGAAAGCTGCCCTGTGCGTGTTGTTGGCTACTACCCTAAATTTTACCACATTCTTTCTTGACCTCCTGAATTCTGGGCTCTGCTTCTTGATTTGGGTTCATTGAGTTCTGTTGAGCAAGGGGCAGGCACCCAGAGGTGCAGTGTCCCCCTGGAGGACGTGAGGTGTTCCCTCTGTCACCTCCGAGTCAGCGCCACACCATACTCTCTTCCATATCAGTTTGCAGGATTCCCAGCAGCCTGCCGGGCAACCCTCCCCCATTTCCACTCAGACTTGGCTCTGAGAGCCTGAAGATCTGATGACGCTGTGAAGATGGCAAGGTTCCAGGAGTGTGAGAAGTTATTCCTATTTTATTTCAAAGCAAAAATAAAACACACAGGGAAAATACTGGGTTTAATTGAAACCCTGGTTGAAAAGACTAGGTTTAATTATACATTAAAATATAATTTTGAGAAATGGTAATTTGGCCAGTTGAAGAAGCTAAAAGCACTCTGCTGAAGATGCGATAATTGGTAAAGAGGGCAAATCAGGAAGGAGGACATGGAACAGGAAGCCTTTTGGCTTCTATGTACATGGTGAATTATGGCCTGGGATGGGATTCTTCAGGGGCTTCGTGGGAGGAGAGATTTTGACCAGAGAGTGCTATGATCATCGCTACACTTTATGAGGATCAATCTGGGTGGACTAAAAAGTCTGGATCTCAGTTGTAAGAGGCACATCTCTGATTCTACAACGGGAGTTGTGACTTTCCGTAGTCTGTGTTTTTCTTCATCCAGAAAGTCAGGGTAGTTGGGGGTAGTGGAGGGGAAGAGAGATACAGGGGAATAGGGCACCTAAGAGTTACCAGTAAACACCGTTCGTTCTGACTATAGTATCTTGGGCATATTAGCATATTTCTTTTATCCAGGCTGGTTAAGTCATGTAATTGTTACACCATTTAAATTAATATGTTACTTCCCCATGTCAACTCTCAGTAGAGGGCTAGATTGCATCTAAATCAAATCTGTATAACCCCCATGGTCTCTAAACCCATGATCTTGAGAGTCTTGTGTGCACCCCATGCTTATGGAACATAAGTAGGGTGCTGCCCACTGAAACACATTCTCCTATAAAAACAACATGAAAACTAAATTCATTATTTAAAACAGAACAACTTTCCCTAGTCTATTCCTAACAGAATTAAGAAAATATTTCTGTTTTATAGCCATTATTATATAATTTGCACAATTTAAATCACAGTATATGTCTTCCTATACTTCTTTGTTTATCTCACATCAGTGGTTTAACATTGTAAGGAAACTTGTGGGACTCAGTGTGCCTGGGCACTTAGAAATACATTTCAGTTTTGCCAGTAAAATCTTGAGAGTCTCTCTTGAGAAAAGAAACTGGGAATGAAACCAAACTATGAAGGGATTGTTTTGATGATACAAATATGACATTTAGGATTAACTAGAGAACCTCAAACTAGTTTTTCTGTGTTGGGTAATCACAGCTTGATCTTTATTCAGAGAAGAGCTTAGAAGTTGTTGAGTATTAACCCCATTATTCCATTTTTCAGTACATATTTCCTTTTCAGTACACAAAAATACACTGAATTTTCCATAAAAGGAGACTGAGGCTAAGTGGGCTAATTTCTCTTTAAAGGACAATGGATTTTATTCAGACCCCCAGTAATGTGCTCCAGCTAGTCTTGGAAAGTCACTTACTCTTTTTTTATTCCTTCCTCTTTTTCATTTCCACCAAGTTACAGTATTTTCTTCAGAATTTATCGAAATCCTTGCTATTTCCAGAGTCTTATTCAAATACAGACCCTGTTGACTTTACCCCTGTGCTATGGCTGTGATCTTCCCTGCTTCCGGTCTTTCTCCTTTCCAGAACACCCCTGCATGATCACTTCCTCAAATTTTCCATTTCCCCAGACAGAGCAACGTTATTCTTAGGATACTCACTGGATAAAGTTCACCTTTCCTTGACTGGTACTCAGACTTTGTGGTTGGGTTATCTCAGTGAGTCCTCATTTTTTTCTACATTATGGCCTTTGGGGCAAAGAGACTGCTTCTTGTCAGGAACTACCAGAGATCTCTGAAGTCTGAGGAATCTTGCTGGCTTAGACCCCCATCTAACCACTTAGAGACCTGAAGGATCGATATCTCTCATAACCCACTTTGAAAATATTTTAGAAATCCCTGAACTCTCAGTTGCTGATTTTGTCACTCTTTAGCCAAGTGTTGAATTGACCCCTTGCCAGTGGCTTTTTCATGACAAGTCACGTTCCTTTTTGCAGATACTAGTTGGTGGTGTGGATGTTTGAGTCAGGTTAGGGTTGACTGCCACCCACAATGTCACTCCCAGATTTTATGGAAATGAAGTTTCAGACCAAAGTTGGTCATTCATTAGCCAGCAAGCCCCTAAAGAGTTCTCACCATGTACCCTGGAAACTCAAGGAAATTCCTGCTCTCTGTCCTTCTAGGTGAATGACAGATTCCCTTGCAGCAAGCTTGCCAAGACTCCAGTTGCAGTTTGCTTGGGCCCTTGTACTTGGCACCTAGAATCCAATTAGACATAGAAATGGTTAGGGATTTAGTTTACACTTGGGCCTGGCTAGATTCCTTCTTTCTATTCATGCAAGACTGGGGAGGATATCTAAAATATTTTAGCCCCTCTCGACATGCTCTCTTCACTTTCACCAGTGAAAGCCCATTTGTAACATGCATCATGCCTGTCAACAGGTCATCATTTTCCCCAATAATAGCCCCTTAGGGGCATTCACCTGGCTCATAGTTGTCTATACTTAGATACAGATAGTGGATAAACTTTTAGCAGCTGCCTCTGGCATCCTGAATCAAATGCAGCCAGACTCCCCCACTCTGGGCATTCTGGATCAGCATGCTGAATGAACACCTGGTTTGTCGTCTCACAAATACAACGTTGCATGGTATATGTGGAAGTATTTTAGGTAAATTTTACATATCCTAACTACACAGTTGGCAGACTTGTTTTGCTGGCTAAATCAGGGAGGTAAAATTGCTTTCTTTGTTTTACCTTTTTTGGGGGGAAAGGAGGGAATGAATCTGTGGCCAACAACAACAGAAAAGAGATTTTACGTAAAGATCCTGGTAATTGGCTTTCTCTGGGAAAAGGGGGAGATCTGCTCTATCAGGTTCACAGTCTTCTTTTCCAGCTGAATAACAGAAGTCTGTGTTAGACCTGGACTGGGAGGGCACTGAGGAGACTCCTGCTCCACAGGATCCAGCCCTTCCTAATGTCTCCCTACACTAAGACTAGGTGTCAAGTGCCTCTAAACCATTGAGACTGTGCTTTCAGGATCCCTTTCCCTGCTGTGTTCCTGCTTGGCCCCTGTAGGCATTTGAGTTTTTGACCCTAGCAGCTGTCAGACAGTTTTTCTTCTTGATGCAACACTGGTGCTTTACTCAAGCTGTTTCTCTGGAATGTTTTTCCTGTTAAGCTTGCCTGTCCAAATCTTGGATGGGGGTGCTGAGCCATCTTCAAGGCCAGTTTCAAGGCCCACTTGGATGCAGAGTATTTCATGACTATTGTGGTTGGTCCTGGCTGCTCTGCTTCTGCACGGAGCATAGCAGGGTATTTGATGTTATACATTCTTGTTGTTGTTTCTTGCCTCCTGCCTCCTAGATGGCACTACTCTTAAGGTTAGGAAACATAGCTTCCTCCTGTTTTATGTCTACTGCTATAAAACTGTTAATGCTTATCCCTTCAGCCTGTCTGAAAGGCAAGAACAGTAACTTCTTGATCTACCCTAATAATTATTGTAAAGCATATTTATACATTGTAAAAAGCAGTAGGAGAAGGTTATAATTATGAAAGTAATAGAAAAGTAGGCATCAACAAGAAGCCCGATAAAGTAACTGAGGCCTGGGTGAAATCACATGGTGGGGGATAGCCCTGTCTTCAGACTCAGCACTGTTGTACCTGCCCAGGCCAGTAGGACTTTGCTGATTGTTAGAGGAATTAACACTCTCCAAAACAGGTAGCTTCACTACAAAACTCTGCAGAACCTCATCAAGGCTAAGCATTCACATATCAAGATGAGATAATTCCCAAGTTACTGGAAGTACACACAACAGGGTGAATATACATCAGCGAAACATACCCTAACAGAGAGGAACTGTGAATAAACCCCAAGGCGCCAAGAGTCAGGATCCTGAAGCTGCTTCCATCACTGATACGGACAGGCCAAGGGTCCTTTGCCCATGTTTCTTCCTTAGCAGTGGGAAGATGTCCCAAGGGCACAGCATAGCATCGTGTGCAGGTGCAACACTGGCAAGGACAGGATGGTGAGGGACTCAGAAAGTAAAGAGTAAGTAGGTTAGCAGTGCTGGAGTTGACGGTGTGAATTTGGAAATAGTAACAGATGAGAAGGAGAGGAAAGCGGAGTTCGGTTTGCATATTCCCTAAGGTATCTTGACTGTACCCGGAGGAAGCAGGGAGCCTTTAAAGACCAGGTGTATGACATAGAAAGGTGGCTGCTGGAGCGTGGAGCTGGGAGAGCAGAGTGACGACTTAGGAGGCCACAGGAATCTTGGCTCCTACTAAGGCAGTGGTAGTGGGGAGGGAGAGAAGCAGATGAATTCAAATGATGTTCGAGGCCTCTAGTTACCAGGGTGGTAGTAGCATTCTTTCTGGTCTGAGAGGCACTTATTCCTGGAGGCAGGAAGATGGTCTGGCTATGTGTAGCATTTGATTCCTGGTTGCCAGAGAAATGTTCATGGGTTCTGACCCAAGTGTGTCTGGCTCCACTCCTTTTTGGCTCTATAGATGTAGCCCTGAGGAAACAAGGATGGTTTTCACTGTTACTGCTCCGCCACCTCATTCTCGCTGTCATATATAAGCTGTCTCGACAGAATATACCAATTTTCCTGTTTATATAAGCAGACTGTGTACTTTGGTCAAAATGTGTTTCTTGGTACATAGAAATCTTTCTTTATACACATTAACCATACATAGGAGCAAATTGTGTACTTATTCTGTACTCATAAGGGTGAGTAGATGTTAGGACTAGTGTTTTCTGCTTCTGGAATCTTTGTTTTGAGCTTTAAAGACATTTCACCATCTGTTTATGACTTTAAAGTGAGTGTTCTAAGAAGGGGCTATGAATAAATATGTGAATTATGAAAGATATATTGAAGGGACATTGTCAAAACTGAATTGGTGCTATTCATTTTCTCAGCTGTTTTGTGACTTTAAAAAAGATCAGATGCGATCAGATTGCACTTTTAAGGAATTAAAAAATATCTAATGTTAACTCTAGGCTTTTATCTGGATTATATCATTTAAGAAGAGACTGAGAGTATAGGGTTACTTCAACTACATTTAAAATAATCTGTTTTTCCTTAGAGCAATTTTTACCCATACCCTTAATTGTTTACAGATGTTATATATTTATTTAATATTATCATATTACAAAATTATTTTAATAAAAATGAAATGTTGGATTAGTTGTTGAACTTTTCAGAAATGTAAATTAAGTTAAAATTAATGATTTTGAAATCCTTGCCATATTATCTTTTCTTCTAATCAAATGTAGTAGATGCTTAGAAAAAATTCAGTTCACTTAGCTCTTCGGTGATCGAATGGGTTTTATCTCCTCCTGCCTGCAGGAGATTGGTTCACTGGTTCCAGAGAGATCTTTTCACAAGGCTTCATTTTTCTGATCACAGTGTAAGAATTCAAAGAGCTCTAGAGTTTGTCACATATATGCAAATTAAACTAACTGGCATTTTCAAAATTTGCTTTCGCTCAGAAAGTACATGAGAGTAGCAATTGGAACAAAGACCCCATTTGTCAATTTATATTCCTTTTACTTGTAGTTGAAATCCTGTTGGGAGTTGAGTAACTTTAAATGTAAATAAAATGAGATTGTCAACATACTTCAACTCCGGGAACAGTTTCCAATATTATTACATAACTGAATATTACAGACCTAAAGCAAATGCCAGTACTCCATTTTGACCTTGGTTTGTACTTGGCCTTTTTCTTGGGTAATTGCTGTCATCCTGACTCAACAAAGGTGGCGAGCAAAGAATTAGATGAAGATAATTGGACAGGACACATACTATGTAATCTGCTACATTGTTTTTAGGTGCTGACTACCTTTTTAAATATATTCACCAGATCACCATCAACCTGTTACTGAATTGGCTTTCACTGATAGGTCTATCCTAGCCCTCAGTAGCTGGTACTTTAATGTATTAGCTAATTTTAATCTTCAGTAAAAAGGGAAGCAGAAATGAATGCATTGATAACCACTGGGTATTCCCTTCTCTGCTGTCAACATACAAACATCATTTTTGCATGTGTGTGTGTACGGATGTATCATTAATTTCTCTCACCAAAAGAATATCCATATGTAATAGGTCATAAGAAGAGTATTTAATTCCACAAGCCATCTATACAAAAATTGTCCAGAAAGCAAACATTGAAAAACAAAAATCTTTGCTGACAGAGATGTTCTTTTGTGTTGGTTGCTGCTCCTGTACAGACCTGGGTGTGGTAGCTTTACATATGTGGATTTGTGGGTTTGCCACTGTGACTCTGGCTGAGGTGTTAGAGAGCACTGTTTCAGCGAGGATACAGGAATGGAGATGGATGCTATTCATCTTTTCTTGAAAAAAAAAAATCAAGTCCCTGAACATTGAGAATGTGTAATTATAAGCTAGAAAGTAATCAAAATAAAAGGAAAACAGAAACAGAAACTACAGTACACACTACCTACTAGTTTTAGCAGGTTCTTGTGCTATTCTTATAAATGATTTTCTAAAAGCTAAGATCTTTTGTACTTAGGACTTTGGAAATGGGTCTATATTTTTAATTCATGTAATACTTTCTGATGAGCTATGACTTGATACTTTTATGGTCGAAAATATATTGGGCACGCTGAACTCTGGGGCTGGCGGGCTTGCAGATGCCACCCCTGATCGTGTTCTCCAGAGTGGTGGCAGAGGGCAGGGCCGTCCTGGTGTGGACCTGAGAGAGCTCCGTGAACATGTTTGGAGCATTCATTACCATTGCAAAGCTTGCCAGGAAGCGATGTTCATAAAGTTGGAGTGTGTAAGCAATGATGTCTGACATAAAATAAGGGCGATTTTTTTTCCTTTCAGATTTTGGGGTGAGTGCGTTCTTAGCAACAGGGGGAGATGTTACCCGGAATAAAGTAAGGAAAACATTTGTTGGCACCCCATGTTGGATGGCCCCTGAAGTCATGGAACAGGTAAAAAAGAAAGTGGTATTTTGTGCAGTAGTATATGTATCATTAATACACTAACATCATTCAAACCAGTCATTTTACTAGCATGCATCATGTAACTGAGATTTAATTCCTCATCGCTGGGCCTTAGCAAGATCATGTCAAAATTGTGCATATGCAGCTTGGACTTCCAACATAATGTGGACTTCATGATGTGTAACATGACTGATGTATAATTATGTTTCTCTCTGGTTCCTTTCTTAGGTGAGAGGCTATGACTTCAAGGCCGACATGTGGAGTTTTGGAATAACTGCCATTGAATTAGCAACAGGAGCAGCGCCTTATCACAAATACCCTCCTATGAAAGTAATTACCATTGGAAATACTATGTTGGGTTTGCAATATGATTGAACATAGTCACTTTAGGAATTCTCTTAAACCTAGTCATTTTTCTCTTAGACCTGAGGAGAATTAATGAAGGCATGCAGCCAAGTTAAATGTTGTCTGATTTTCTCAATGGACTGAATGGGACAAAAGTGGTATAATTCCCAGCTTTGAAGCTCGCTTGATATTCATAGCACAGAGCTAACTTAAGAATGTGAACAGATTGGTCGATGGAGTTGGATAGCTCTGACAAATGTTGGCCATTGCCCTTTTGATACTAGAATTTCTACCCCTTGCCTTGAAAATCTAAAAATAGATTTAATGATGTCATCTTTGCAGATGGATTTCCCAAATTTTCAGCCCTCTCCCTCCCCTTAACAGTCTATAATATTTCATTCCTGGTCTCACAGTGTCATGTTGATAGTGCATCTGGAATAAGTAAACATATTGTTTACTTTGTAGTTTGGATATTGCTTTCAGATTTTTGTTATTTTAACTGCTGGCTGACATCTTTTCTCTTAGTTCTGAAAAGGTTATGTTTTGAGGCTGAAATATTTGAGTGGAAATTAGGAAGGTATTTTATCGAGAAAAATGGTTTATGTTTGTCTCCACTTTGCCTTGGTAAATATTAGGAAAATTTAGGAGGATCAAAAAGAAAACCCAAGAATTAAAAAGTTAAATTATTTCATTGATTAAAAAGTTCTACTTTCTTATCTTGAAATTTTGGCACTATAAATAAAATAAGGAAGAAAATAATCCTCCATAATCTCATCAGCCACAGACAATCCCTGTCAGGTTTTAGTGTAGTTCATTAAGTTGTTTTCTGTATATATTCATATACATGTTTCTAATGTGGCTTCTCTTCTGGCAGTAGGATAGGGTGTATCCAAACCTGATTTTGTTAGCAGAAAATTTAAATTACAAAGAAAATTTAAGTCAATAATTGGATTGACCTTTCAGAGGAAAGCACTCAAGCAACTCTGAGGCCTTTTCCCTCATACTCAATTTTTCTGTTTTCTTCTTTTTCATTGTTTTCTTGCTTTCCTGGCTTCTTAGTGCTTCCTACCTGAACCCAGAGTCACACTGCTAATTCCAGCGTAAAGTGTGCAGGACTGTTCTTCAACCTTCACAGTCCCCTGCTGTGTTCTGTTTGCCATTATGCTCCACAAACAATAAACTGTCCCTTTAATCCTCCATCTAGTCACACATCTGAAAGTGTTTAAGAGTCTAGGCATGTATAGCATTTGCATAAATTAAGGCTGATTTATGCATTAGTGAGGATTATTCATTTTATAGGTCAATAGTTTACTATAGATTCTCCCTTTTTTTAAAGCAAATGATTTGCTGCTAGTGTGAGAGAGGAATGTTTACCTTTTTTATTTTAAGCTGTATTTTGATTTTATTTTGTCCCCCTCTCAGAGAAGCATAGTGTAACCTTTTGCTCTCCTGATGGTTTTTAGCAATTCAGTTGTATTCTGGCTATCTTTCAATGTCTTACTGTCAGTTTCGCCAGGCTTTTGAAAAATTTTCTGTATGTTTATCCATTTGAAAAAAATGTTCATTTAAAAAAAAAAAGAGGAAATCATGTGTTACCTCCTGGGATGTTGTGTATTTATTTTTAGGGTCGGTAATGTGTTACAGAAGCTTTGAGTACAGGCGGTTCTCTGCTTATGAATGATCTGTCCACATGAGTGCTCTCTGCTGCCGTGGCCTCTCTTTTTCTCCCTTCCGCCACGCCCTGTCAGAGTCCCAACCTCTGAGCCCTTGCTGGAGCTACGTGCTCCTCCAGGCTATGTGAAGGCCAGCTCCCAGGAAGCTCTGCCCCGGTAGCTTTGGGAGATCATTCTTCACACACAGAGCAGATTCTGTAAGTTCTGTCAATGGAATAACAAAAAGGTTAAAGGGCACGTGAACAGATTTATGCACGGATACAATTACTTCCATTACACACTCTTTGGAAAGTTAAAATCATGAGAAAGTGTATTTGTACCTGGTCAGGGATGGTCCTTGATGCTTTTAAGAAACACTAAAAACTTGATTGTAGTAACTGCTATGGTGAGATTCTGTCTTCATGTTTGTTTCTGCTGCAGGTGTTAATGTTGACTTTGCAAAATGATCCACCCACTTTAGAAACAGGAGTAGAGGATAAGGAAATGATGAAAAAGTACGGCAAGTCCTTTAGAAAATTGCTTTCACTGTGTCTACAAAAAGATCCTTCCAAAAGGTATGTCAAACTTAGTGGATGAATTAATGATCTGGTTTGAGTCATGCCAAAGCTTTATTTATGGAGGGGATAGGCTGTATGAGGACACCTAAAAGGTACTTCCAGTTCAAGGGAAATCCAGCTCTGGCCCCTAGATCTCCACCTTGTTAGTGCAAGACAGATAGCATGAGTCCAAGAGTAAGAGGAGAGAGGAAGAAGGAGGCAGAGGAAAAATTCTAGCATTAATAAGATTCACTGTGCTTGTTAGGTATGGGCTCTGTCATCAAAGGAAATGAAGTAAAACAGAAATCAAAAGAAATTGGCAGTGGTGCACAGCGAAGCCGGGCTAATATTCTGCACTGTGTAGGTTGAGCTGACCTCTCAGGATTTGAACATCCTGCTAGCTCCAGTCTCAACCAGGCGGAGCTATTGAATTTTGCATGAGCTTCCTTTTAGTTGCAGAACAAGTTGTTTGTGCTGTTTAAAAGATTATCAGTAAAAAAGATTAAGGTTTTTTACCTTAAAAAGATTAATCCTATAAACAGAAGCAAATGGTTTGAAATTAACTTTAGTGTTTCTTCTTTGTTCTTGGGTTATTGTATTGTAGTGTGTCTATTTTCTGAATTTATTCCTTCCTTCTTAATTTCAGTGACTTTGAAATATCCTGGGTAGTGATAATAGAGCCCAGGGTTCTTTATCATTTAAAGGAGAATATTAATGAGGTGAATCACACACAGGCTTTGCCTGGTATCATCCCTTGTAGGATTTATTTATATGTGGCACCTTCCTAATGGGCATTGAACTGGAAAGTTATTGGTTATCCTAATCCACCCAAGGGTCCAGGTTGGCACTTATATTTTAAAACTTAAAAACTAGTTTTCTCTTCTGAAACTTTCTTTTTCAGGGAAGGATCCTACTTTTTAAATGATTCCTTTATTCTTAAGTTCTTCATGAAACTTAAGCCTTTTACCTTTACACAGTAACCTACTGTTTGAGTATGCTGCCCTTCTCTAGGTTAAACACAATCTCCATTATTTCATTTTATTCATTCATTGTAGCTGCTCTCATCATGCCTTTACATTTTACTGAATTTGCCTTGAATTTTTTTCACATCAGTTACCTTTCTCCTGGAACCTGCTCTGAAGACTGCTTGCTTGAAATTATTTGTTGTAGAAAGAATGCTTATTTTGTCACACCTATAGGCTCTTTCTGCTAAGCACCTCAGTGTCCTTTATATTTGATTTGTCGGACGTGTTTTTCCTCTGAAGTTAAATTAGCCTTTCATTGAGGTCATTTTTTTTCACCCTTCTATTGGGTGAAAAGATTCCTGGACTCTAATTTTGTTCTGCAAATATAAGGTGTCATCTCCAAACATATTTTTTTGGCATCACCAAGGAAACAGAATTTGATCCTTCATAGTCCAGTCCAGTACTTGTCTTCCTAGTTAGCACAGGGTTATTACCGAAGGTCTTTGATTCCTGAAGGTCTTTGATTCCCAAACTAGTTGAGCTACCACCTAGTGGTGGTGCCGTGTAATGTCACCCAATTCCAGCTCCAGAAAATGATTCTGTAGGATAGAATTGTTAGTGTACTGAATGATAGAACAATGTATTTCTCTGGGAGACTTCTAATTGGGTTAAAACAAATTAGATTAAATCATCATATATTGTATTTTGAAAACCATCCTTGTTTCATAAAGACTTGGAAGTCTTTCCAGACTTTACTTATTATATGAGATCAAATATCCAGGGTAGGAATCTACCATTCCTACCCCCCAGTAATCTTTTAGGAAAGAACTATAAACCACATATTCAAAATCTTACACTTTCCCCTTAGAACACTCTCTATGTGATTACTGATCTACAAAGTATGAATAGTATAAGGATGTCTTTTAGAAATTCTCTCTGTAACAATGTAGTCTCACTACTATGTGGCTGTCCACTATAACACAGCGTCAGTGGTGACAGGTGCCTCTTTGAATGAGAAGATATGGATGTGGGGAAGTTGGGGGGGATAAGATCCATGAAATGTGAGAATGGAAAAACACAATATTTTTGAATTATTTATTATATGGGATACATTTTTAAAAATTGTATTCCTTACTAAATTAATAAGTAATTGCTGTACAACTCTGAGAAAAAAAAAAGAATATTTCCTGTCTTCTGTGCCTTTGCTCATATTCTTCCTCTTCCTTTGTCCCTCTTTCACTTGTCTTTCAACACTTACAAAGGGTCCATCCTATTAAGAGTTAAATACATCTGGGTGAGATTCCTCACTCTACTTTATCATCATGTGCATGGCTTAGCTTCTCTGTCTATAAAAGAGGACTGTTACCACCCACTTGGTAGGATTACTAGGAGGATGGAGTGAGATGTGGCACTGGAAGAGGATAGTACAGTGCATATGCTGTACTATTTGTGTATTTGATTTGTTGCTTGTTTTTTACCCCCTGATCCAGTAAAGTTGTTGCAACTTTACTGTAGTTGTTTATTACAGTTTTCCTCCAGTATGTTGAAGATGTGTCTCTTATCCCACTTATCACTCTTTATACATTTATTGACTTGCACATCCAGTTCCCTCCTGAGTTTGTGAAGTTTTAGAAAGGGAACCTCTCCACTCACCTTTCTATCTTTATGTCCACAGTGTTTGGTCAATATTTACATACTTAGTAGTATTTCTTGAATAATTGGAGATGATTGGAAACTTGCAATTTGGGGATGATTTGGACCCACTATAAAGAGTTTCAGAAACAAGCCCCATTCAAGTGGTTTGAGGGGTAAATGCAAGATTTTTAATAGTTTGTATTCATTTCTGTTGCCTGAGTATAGATTGCCTACTTGTAATCTGAAAGTGGTTGACTGTTCCCACTCCTTTATTGCTGAGTTCCTTTCTAGTAATGAATTTAAAAATATTACAGAGGAACAGTAACCAGGACAGATTTACTCCTATGCAGGCCCTCAGGCTAGCTGAAAGGGGTTGTGTTTTCTATCAATCTTGAAAACTCATGAAACTTTTCCTGATAAACGAGAGCAGGGGTGTTGGAGTTGTTTGCTATATGCAAGTCTGTGTTCTGCAATTGCATAGCAGAAAAATTTTCTGTTTCTTGAAAAAAAAAAAGAGAGAGAGCATTAATCTTCTAGATTGCATGCTTCCAATGGGGAGCAACTATAAAAGGAACCAACATTTTCTTTGAGCAAAAAAGGAGTGGAAGTTGGATAGATAAATCCATTAGAAATGAATAAAACTTGAATATTTCTTTTTGGGGGGAAGGATGGGGTAAGACATTCAGCTCTACCTGAGATCAATGAGCTGTTAGAAATTACAATGCAAATTGTTAGAACTATTTAAACTCTATCATATTCATCCTGAGCCTTTGAAAATTGTTTTAAGTCTCAGTGGACTTTTATTCATCCATATGTATTAACAGAATCCTTGAAGATCTTTTCTTCTGAGAATGTTGGTACTTGCAGACTACGGCATTGTTTTTAAGAATTTAAAATTGAATCATCATTCAAAACCTGCACCATTATTTGAGTTGCTGGTGTAGCATTTTAGCAATTCTCATAAAACAGTGTTTGTATTTATATTACGTGGTATTGCTTGATAATTGGCAGAGTCTGTGTAAGATGTGATTGTATTGCAGAATTCTTTCTCCTGTAGTGCTCAGCTAAGAGGCAAGTCGTTTTGAGGCTCCGCCTTAATGCTTTGCTGGTAGTTGTAGCATAAAACTGAAATAAGACACTCTCAAAGCTTGTCAGATGGGCAGCACACACCTCAGCTTTTCTTGTACTTTCTATCATTTTCTTCCCTCCCTGATAGTCCTCGTTCCATCCAGTTCCATTTTTCCATACTTTGATTGGAGATAGTTTAGCACATGTGAAATTCTTCTCCAAGGCTATAGACTCTTGAGCTAATTTGAGCACAAAAGCACTTCCTATTTTGTTCTTCTCTGGTTAGAGTAAAAACTGCCTATTATTTAATATAAATGTTAAGACCATAAAAAAGAGAATGGGCTTCTTGAAGCCATTTTTCATTTCTTATGTTATTGTGTTTCGGTATTTATTGATGAAGCATAGAGTGGAGTACAGAGAACGGAGTTTTCTCTACAGCATGCTTTTCCCCTTTATAGTTTTGGTTACCATAGAAACGACCTTGCTGGGAAGAGAAAGTATTTTCCCAGGCCTGTATCTTAAGTTATGAATAGCATTTCCCAGCCTTCTCTCTATACTGGTGCTACTCTAGGCATTGGTATATGGAGGAGGAGGTGGAGGTGCAGAGGAGAAAGGGGAGCATTTTGACTCTTGACCTCAGTACCCCTATTTGTGTACATATTTTCCCTCCCCCTTTTTGCTAGCATTATATTCATTGTGTCCTTCTGTTCCCTGTTTTTCTGAATGAGACATTAGAACTCAGTGCCAGCTCCAATTATGGTTCTGTGTTGAGATGTTTGGTAATGTCACTTTTACCCCATGTTCGATGACAGCATGAAATGGGGACAATAGCAGTTTTTTTTGATCAGTGCTGGACATCAACGTTATTAAAAATGAATACCATGTGGTTCCTGTTTTGGAGGGACTTATAACCTAGTGAGGTGGAGGCAGGGAGAAAAGAAACAGATAGTTACAAAATGGGAGTGTGGGTAGATAGGTATGAAGCATCGAAAAGGGGACTGATGAATTTGACTTGCAGGAGCTGGGAGAAGTACCTCTGAAGACAGATGACACTTAAATTGGTTCTTGACTGATGAACAAGGGTGGCCAAATGGTTACAAAAAGAAAATCTGAGGCAAGAAAAGCAGTGTTTGCTTTGTCATGAATGAGCAAGACATGGATGAAGACATAATTGTAGTTGGAGGAAAGGTTTCAGTTACATGGGCTGAGATGAGAAAGTGGCTGGAGAAGCCAGGATCTCTCAGTCCTTGGAAATCTGTTAGGATAGATAAGAAATTGGGATGTTCTAGAAGCTAACTCAGGAGTGTGGATGATGGGTTGGAATGAGGAAGAGAGAAATGGCCAACAGACTACTGGGAGGCTATCACAACTGTGTCAGCCAGGGACAATGAGGATTTCAGTCCTGACTTTGGATTCCTTAATCGTTTTGGTTTTCTTCAGTTTCTTTTTACTTTCCCAAACTCAGTCTAGCTTATTTTACACGCCCCTTAGTTCTTTAAGTTTGGTTTCATGTGAGGTAGCGGACAGCTCAGTCCGTTTTACGAGGTTTCTCTGTCTTATCAGTAACCTTTTCCTCCCATCCAAACACAATTTTAAAATGTTTGAATATTTCCCTTATGGTCTTAATAGTACACTCTCTGTTTGCTAGATTGTAAGTTGTTGGAGGTAGTATTTATGTCTGTCACATTGATTGTGGTGTGCCTAACACCTAGATGATGCCTAACAAATAGTCGATGCTCAATAAATATTTATTGAGAGAAGTGAAGGATGCACTTGGAGTAGCTGGAGGTCAAAAACATTGATGCTAAAATAATAAACTGAAATTTTGTAAAATAATGGTAGCTGTTCTAGTACTTAGTTAATAAGGTGTAAATGCATGAACTTTAACCAGCTTGCCAAGGGGGATGGCACACAAAATGAAAAAATGTGATCTGCTTGTTGTTCAAATCTTTTTTTTTTTTAACTCAAAACAATTAGTAATTATCAGCTGTTTATTGCAGGGAATGTGATGATTCAGGATTCTTTGCGAGGTACCTGTAACCAACATTCCACTTGAAACTCAGAAAAAGGGCGATACAATATAAGAAGAAAAGTTCTTTGCACAGAAAGGCAGTTTATGGCCCCTTTAGATGTATACAGTTTGTATATTGAGACACTTAATGACAGTTCCTAATTCTTTTACATGCTCGAGTTTGGAGGCATTTTAGTGGAACTTGCTCATTCCAAAGCAGTGGTTTCTAATCTTTTCAAATATAAGGACTCCTTTTAAACGTACAGACCCCTCAAAATAATACTGCTTGTACATTTGGAGATCACAATATTCAGTATTGCTTCTCCCCCCCCAATTTTTTACTAAGAAAAATCTAAAACGTAGAAAAAGGTAGTGTTTACTTTTATACAACTGCCCAGATTCAACAATTACTAAACTTTTCCATATCTGCAATATTATTTATTTACATTTTCTTTGCTGAACAGGTTAAAAGTAAGTAACAGGCTTGATACCTGGGCTTGCTTTCCCTGCTAAAGACACACTTCTACTAACCACAATACTTTCCACACCTAAGACAATGAACAGTAATTTCCTAAAATTGTCTGATACCTGTAGATCCCCATATCTCTAGGTTATCTCCAAATCTCTTTGGTGGCATCTCCCACTTTACCTGTAAGTGCAGCAAACAGGCAAGTGCTCACACTTGACCTTTGGTCCTGTTTCTTTAGGTCTGTATTAATGTAGAACAGTTCCCTCACATCTCCCCCTTCCCTCTCTCTGACACTGAGTTTTTGAAGAGATCAGGCCAGTTGCCTTGTCGACTATCCTGTCCTCTCTAAGTTTATCTGATTCTTTCTGCATAATTTTTTTTTTCTTTAGCGGGAACTGTTGATGAAGGAAGCTATTCTTAATGGAAGAATGCCCAGTTAGTAAACGGAAGGAGTGCTGGAAGTTCCAATCAGAATTTTGTCACCTCCTATGAAATAATTACTTAAGGCAAAGATGCTACCATCATTAGGAGAAAAGTTTTTGGCAGCAGGACATTCACCCAATTCCAAATGCTGTATTCAACCTCGTACAGCCTTCAGACCTGCCTTTCAGTTTATATGGGTAACATGATAGAGAAACAAGTGAAAGACGCTGAGGAAAAACAACTCAACACATCCAGTAAAGCTTTGAAATGAACGTGCATGCTTTTAATCACCATCACATCTCCTTCCCCCAGCAGCAGCTGTCCGTGTGCACTCGAGACAAGGTTACTCTGTGGGCAGACAGAGCTTGTCCACCTGATGTGTAGATCCCTTGTAGAAACTGCCACTCCTGGGGCGTCCTAGAGCACTGTAGACTATAGTTTCTTTGACAGGGTCATATTGCAGCTTTTACGACTTCCTAATAAATATAGGAATTTAGCTCACAGACATGTCAGTCTGCCACCTTTCAGAAACACTGAATTCACTTAGTGAAGTGTCAGGATGAAGGGTGGAAAATTGATCGTGCCCCAAATATTTAACTTACAGGAGTTTATGTGTTTTGCAGTAGAGGTGTTTGGAAAGAACTGGAAAGTTGGCACTGTTTTATTTGGTGCCAGCTTATGATTAATTTAGTTTCTGGTCTTAATATTCCTAAAACTGGTCTTCCAGAAATAATCTAGGGTTACGTTGTTTCATCAAGGCAGTGTATTTATTGAGTGGTCATTGTTTCAACTCTAATTTATTATTGATCTTTCAGGCCCACAGCAGCAGAACTTTTAAAATGCAAATTCTTCCAGAAAGCCAAGGTAACATGCTTAAAAACCCAAGTAAATCTGCTATTTTGAAATCGCTATGAATTTCTATGTATTGTATTTGATGTTAAACTGTTGGGAATCTTTGTTTTGCAGAACAGAGAGTACCTGATTGAGAAGCTGCTTACAAGAACACCAGACATAGCCCAAAGAGCCAAAAAGGTAAGCACCACTAGTCTTGGCCCAGTGGGAGCTGTGTCCCACCCAGAAAAATGAAACCCATAAGAAAAAGAGGAAGATTTCCACATAATCTGGGATACCTTATTTAGAGCTTATCTGCTTAGTGATTTCTCAGATAGCTGCATTTCCCTTTTGGTTATCTCAGCTTTCTGTTATGCGTTTGGGTGTGAAACTCAAATGAGTTCCTTTCTGCAGTTTTTCAGCTTTGCTTCAGGAAGGCCATAGGGGAGGGGATTGTGAGGAGGTTTCAATACTGGACAGGTAAAATATCCTTGACTATCTTTCCTTTCGATTTTGGAGAATAGGGGCAGTCATTTTTAAGCAGTTTGAAATAGCAAAAAGGAAACACTTGTTTTTAATGTTTGTCTTGAATCTTATAGAATATAGGTTCTTAAACAACAACAAACCATGGTCCCTTTTATAGTCTACCTTATATTAATAGAATTGTATTAATGATTCCCTGAAAAACTTTCCACCTAGGTTTTAGATTTGTAAAATGATATGTATGTGTAAATATATTCATGTACATATTTATCCAGAATTTTATCTATTTAAAATTACAGATTTTATTATGGTATGAAACCTGATAAATCTAACCTCTGGTTGGATAGCTTGGTTTTAAAATTGTATTAAATATTTATAATTAAAATTATTTACTCACAGATTTGGAGAGGAAGGTCCCTTTTTTTTTTTTACAGTTAATAGTTATAGAGAAAGCTGATATGAATCTGAGTTATCTGCTCTGTAAATAAAATTGGCAAAGAAATAGGCATTAGAGATTGCATCTCATCATGCCAGGGTTAAGTAACCTGGAATGCTAACTTCCAGACATTGCCTTTTCTAAAACATTCCATGTGAAATATATTTAGAGGATGTATTTCTTCAAGAAGTGACCCATCCTGTACTGGTATACAGAGCAGGAGTGCCTATCCTGGGCTGGAATTCTGTGGAGCAAGCTGTGCACGGGCCAAGTCCTGGCTGAGGCTGGGAGGTTGCTGTGTGGACCGCAGAGACCCAAGCTAGGCTGGTCTGTCAGTGTCTGTCTCTGAGGGAAAGGGAGAACTTGGCAGTGGTCCATCAGAGCAGCCCAACTCAAGGACAGTACAGAGAAGCCAAAGCTTCCATTTGCCGTAACAGAGACTTCACGTGTCCTCCTGGAGCTTGAGGCTCCCTACAGAAGGCTAAAGAGGGTGCCTGGAGAGATTCCCTGGGGGTGTTGGAGTCTAGCATGGAGCCTTTTGATCAGATACCTAAAATGTCAGCCAGAGTTGAAAAAGATTCTTAGAAAGGCATTGACTTATATAGAATGTGTCCCCAAAGGACTTTTTATTTTGTCTCTGCCTTTTTTGGTAGAAGTTTTGTCTGATCTCATCCTGCAGCTATTCCCTGAGAGGGGCTTTTGGAGGCCTGTTCTCTCTCCAGAGAGTTAGCTTCATACCTCCAACTTTTTGTTAAATGGCTGACCTGTGTGGTGTTTCTAAAAGCTTTGATTTCCCCACAAACCTAATCTTCCTATGCTGTGTGTTTCTTTCTGAGTTACCAACCTCAGAACACTGGGATTATTTTTATATTTGCAACCTCCTCCCCCTTCCCACCACCACCGCCTTCCTCATCTATTCACTCTCAAAGTCCTTTCCATTTTTCTTTCTGCAACGTTGCTTGGGACATTACCCTTGTTTTTCACTGGGCAGTTGCAGTAAATTTTTAAGTGTTCTCCCTCCACTCCTCCTTTCTATTCTTTAGACACTACTGCAAAATTAACTTTCTGACCATGTCACTTAGTTGTTCAAAAATAGTTTCTAAAATTAATCAAAAATAACCACAAGAGCAAATAACTTAGAAAAAGGTTTTTATCAAATGAAGGTCAAAATCCTTAGTCTTGAATTCATGGCATTATTTTAACTTCAAGTTTTATATTCTAAAGTCCAGCTAACCTCTTGCTATATAACCCATACTTTCCTGTGAGACTTCCATCAATTTAAGAAAATCAACAGTCTCTTTAGGCTGTGACTTTATTTCCTTTCTTTCAAAATATGTTTATTTATTATGTGTTAGTATGTGATGCATTGTGAATCCCATTTTGCATTTATCACGGGCCATAAGCAGCTAGAGCTTTGGGAGATGTGATTTTTCAACCATGTCTTCTGCCATTTAGTTGCACTTTGATTTTGGACTTAAACTTCAGGTCCTGTTTTGTTATCCTTCCCTTTGAGTGGAAAATGGCCACACATTTCAGAGTCATGCAGAGGAGCAAAGGAAGAATGTAAAAGTTCTTTCAACATCATATGGAAAAGAGAGTTGGCCCATTTTAGTGTTATCCTGGCTCTTTAGCTTCATTCAGTTGACTGTTTTTCTGTCATGTTTCTCATTTTAAAGTGCCCTTTGGTTATCAGCCACTCTCCACTCTGGACCTGTGGATTTTATGGCAAGTACAGTGATAGAAACAGTGACTTGGGTACATGTACCCAGAGGTACATGTCTTGTTCATAGTAAGCACCCACAGACTTTTGCTGGTGGAAAGAACACCTGTGCTAGGTTATACCAGGTTAAGGCCACTTGAAACTCTTACTTTTACTTACATGAACCCCTGCAGTGCTTGCCTGTGCTTGTTCCTGGAATTCTCTTGTGAGTAGCAGAAAATCCTTCCCCCCGGAGCTCTCGATGTTGGTGACAATTGTGTTGCTCCTGATTTGAAACTAATCATGTTGTCTAGGCCACAAAGTAGTCAAGGTTGTTGTAATCTCCATATGCACTGAAAGTCTTTGCTGTAGGATGTCTCATGTGTTATAGATTCTTCTAATGTTTGGGTCATTCTTATGTAAAAGTTGGTACAGGGCAGTCTATAGCCTTCTCCATGTTAATCATTCTGGGAAGTTTGTAGGGACCTCTGCTTCCCTTTGCTTGGTGGTTTCCTACTTGATCGTGCTCTCGTCTTCCTGCTGTAGATTTGTTTCTCAGAGCCTACTTATTGATGTTGGCCCTTTGAATTTTGTCTCCTCAGTTAGTTGTTTTTAAGCTATTAACAGATGGTCCATCAATACACGAGTGTTTGCATGACAACCGGGCCTGTTGGCAAAACTCTGGACACTTAGACAAACATGGACACAGTCAACTGTGTTGATTTAAATTTGGTTTTGTAAACCAATTCTCTTTTCCTTTCTGGTCAGCAAAGCAAAGATGTTTTTTATACATTTTTTTTTACCGTGAATAATTCTCATATTTAAGGGTTGGGGGGCTGATATTGTATCTGCTCTTAGGGAGTCCCAGGTACTCTCCAGCACTGTCCTTTGGTGCAAGAGAAGCAGAGACCTGTTGCATTCATGCTTGGCCAGAATGGAAAACACTGGTTGGAAGCCACAAAATTCCATGAGGGCATGAGAGTTTGTCTTCATATAAATTTACTCTTTTAAATCAGGGAAAAAAAATTAAAATATTGAAACAGAAAGGTGTGGCTTCCTTGGTAGTAAAGTGCTACAAAATGATTTTTGTATGTGGGGTAGTTGCAGATGTTGGGGACACTTGTTTTCTCCCCAGAAGCAGACTATTTGGTCCACTCCTGTTCTTTTGCTGGCAGGTAGTGTGTTTAGGCATCTTCTTGAGTTTCTTTTGCTCCCAGTGTTTGTGAAATGGAAATCCTGACCGCAGACATGTGATGAAAGGTAAAGAGAAATGTGATATTCCTGGACCACAAGAGGCTCTGTAAATTCTAACTGAGAACATGCTGATAAAGACCCAGAAGAGCAGGATACCAGCAGCTGTCTAACTTCTTTTCAGCTTTTCAATTATCTTTGTGCGCGTGAAGCAGCGGCTTCATGAGAATGGCTCCTTTCATGTGACTTCCTAGCGCCAATCTCCTGCCATCCCGTGGGGTTTGACAGTTTGACCATGTGGTGACCGCCCCCCCACTGCCTGGATGCACATGTCACTCTATTAAAATTTAATGCTATGCTTAGAGCTGAGTGCGTCTTCTGTAGGAGCATCTAAGCATCAGAGTAGGCTGATGCGTGAACTTTAGGTTGGTGAAATGAATCCCCAGTCATCACATTCACACTTACATGCACACATTTTCTGTGGCTAAAACCCACTGAAGCTAGTACGGGGGCCAAAGACTAGGAGCTACCCAGAGGTCTAAATGGCAAGTGCTCAGTCAGAAAGCATATTGGTCAAGAAGGGATGAAGTGTGAGGTGGAGAAATGGTTTTTTGTTTATTTGTTTGTTTGTTTTTATTGTGGTTGTGTTTAAATGGGAAGTATACTCGCTGGAGAATTTTTGTTTGAATTTTCTCAGTTGTGAATTTGACAAGTTAGAGATCGTTAGTTGTTATCAGGAGGAGGAAAGCAATATTGTATCAATACTACATTTGCCGTGTCCACTGCACATTGGGAAGACTGGAATGGTATTTGAATCCTGGCCTTTCTTAAAATAGGCTGTATGATTGGTTAAAGACCCAAATCTGTTATTCTCAGTTGATCCTCCTCTGTGCTCAGGAATCAATGAGTGGGACTATGACAACTCACATTTATTTGATACTTGATGTGTTAATGTGTCCTGTTTTTACTTTTTATTTTGAAATTTCTAATGTAAAACAGTTGCCAAAAAATAGTACAAAGAATTTATATAATTTCTCTCTGTTTTTTGAATCATTTCAGGGTAAGCTACAGAATGATGCCCTTTATATTTAAAGATAAAGGGTGTCAACTGCGGGTTCCTTTATTGCAAAAACGATTACTTCTTGATGGGAGGGATACATTAACATCATATTCAGTATATTAACTATTAAAAGATGGAGTGAATGTACTTCCTGTACTGGGTCCTTGGTCTGTTTTTTAGGAAACATGTCTTTATCTTTATGATTGTATATTCATGATTGTATATTCAGATTATTAATATTAGGATTTTCCTATGATTTCTGCACAATCTTACGGAGAAGGAGCACATTGCTAGAGTGTGATGTTCAGATTTTGGTAGGGTGTGGGAAGGATGCAGCTCCAGCCTCTCTGTCTGGTCTGGGAGTAGCAACAGCTGAACCAGTGACCTTAACTGGGTGAGCTGCCTAAACTCGCTGAGCATAACTGTCCAGTGGAGCCAAGGTTACTTACATTGAGTTGCCAGTACGATGGGTGATGATCTGCACCGGGTGTCTGGTGCTCTTTTTGACGCATAGTGGGCGCTCAGTCAACTGTGGCTGCCATGACTGTCATGTAAATGAGAGCTTGATTGCCGTGTTCCCACATGAGCGTTTTGTAAGGATGTAGTGAAAGAGGATGTGAGAAAAGCATCCTGGTAGTGAGGTGGATGGGGGGGGGGGTATGTTGTTGCTTTGGGTGGAATAGTGAAGAAGCCCGGGGAAGCCTATAGAAAGAAGGAACAGAATTGCAATTGTTACTTCCTTGCTGCTGCCTATTGATCTATCTTCATGTATTCTTTTCTGCCCCATCAAGGTGCTGACAGTGGTCGAGAGCCAGGGCTTTCCCTCACTGCAGCATTTCCTCTCTACCATGAGAAGTGCAGTGAGTGTGTTTGTGAAGACCTAAGAATAGTAAGAATTAAAGACACACACACAACTCATATTCTTGTACAACCTTTAAATCTCTTTCCTAGAGTCTCTCTCTCTTTTTATTTTTTTTTGAAGATTTATTTATTTACACACACAAGCTGGGGTACAGGCCAGAGGCACAGGATGGCTAGAGGCGCAGGGCGGCCAGAGACAGAGCGGGGAGCAGAACAGGCAGATCAATGGAAATACACTGCTGAGGGGAGTAGTGGGTGAGGCAGGAGAGGTCTGCTGCGCCATGTGGGAATCTCCCTGGCAGGGATGTTGAACTTGTGGCACCACTGCTGACAGCTCCACAGCGCAGCACCTAACCACTGTGCCACCAGGGAAGCCCTAGGCTCTCTTATTTATTCTGACCAGCTATGATAGAAGACAGGTGGGACTGGTGTTAGCATACTTCAGGGATGAAAGTATGAATGCTGACTTGCCTAAAATCAAGGCTAATAAGAGCCAATTTTTGTTTCTATTTCCATGTTCTTTCCACTAAATCATACTGCAGAAGGAAGAAGCGAGAGTATAGGAAGGAAATGTAGAGGGAGAAGGTAAACAGAGGCACATGGCATACATAGCAGAGGGGGTACATTTGTCCTTTCCAGAACAGTTTGTCTGCCATTTAACATACATAGAGGGTGTCCACGCCTTTTGTGGCCACTACAAGATGCCAAAGTGTTGGTGTAGAAACCTGGGAAGTTTGTCAGGGTTCTCGCAGATATAGGGAGGAGTAAGGTGGTAAAGGGGCTTTGGAGATTTTGAAAGGAAGAGAGATGGAGGGTGAGAGTTTCATAGTATCAATATCTTTTAAAACACACCAAAACTCAATCTCACTTATAAAATGGGAAAAATAGTAATAGCTGTTTTTGAGGACTAAATTAGGAGAAGTGTAGTATGTATATAGTACAGTGGTTGGTGCAAAATAATAGAGGCACTAGTAATTATCACAAATACAGCACTTTTATTATTTTTAATAATCACATATATTACTTTATTATTACAGTTTTGTTACTATAATGGGATTTTATTGTTTTTGTATTGGTGCTGCAGCTCTTCCCATTTCTGCTGCTGCTCTCACAACTGCTACCATTGTAACCACTTTGAGGACTAGGCACTGAGGTATGCACAGATAAGGACCCCATCCAGGCAGTGAACTGCAAACACATGGACGTAGAATGTACCCTACAGGGATGGGAAGGTCTGGAGCTGTGAGATAGGGGGATGTAGAGAGAGAAGACAAAAGAAAACTCATACTAACTGTGCACCTTTAAGTACCATTCTAGATAGTTGGTTTCTGTCAATCTCATTTACTTCAACCTTATAACAAGCAGTGCAACCCTAAGTAACCCCACTGAGGGTAAGATATATTAATAAGACTGATTTTAAAACAGCTATACATATTTTGAAGTATGACCAGATAATAGCAACCAGGACTCTAAATATCACCTGGGTCAGGATTCTTCCATTTGCATACCTGAAATTTGAGACCTAGGGAGACGGTCTTGACGAAGTCCATGTCCTCATAGTGGTAGTTCGAAGCCAGTTTTTCTGTTTGCTAACATTTAGTCTCTTCTTTTAGATGATAAAGGGAGGAAATAACTTGTGAAAAATTGTGCTTTCAAAAATCTTATTATTAATTTATAAGCTATTGAAGGGTATATGCTATCAAGAAACTGGAAAAGAAATAAAGTGATTTCAAGTGCTTGACCTATGGAGTTTAGCTTTTCTTCCAAATCTACCCGGTAGAGGGCAACAGTGAGTTTAATTCTGTGCTGTTTTAGAATGTGAACTGAGCAAAAGAATTTGGCTTTGTTGAGGGATTTAGGCTTAGAAGAGAAGGTTTGAAGGTATGTTAGGTCCCTACTGAGACCTGAGTGCTTGGCACCATAGGACGGGTGTTTTTGTTTTACTGGGCTGGGGGTTGAAGGGTGATGGTAAAGTACTGTAAATTATTACTCCTTTCATTTTAAATTGTATATTTCAATTATCAAATCAAAGTAAGCTCATATTTTTATTTTACATAATTCATGTGAAAAAACAAAAATCTCATGTTTGAAGACAGGATTTGAGAGCTTTCAGTATTTTGTGCTGAAATTAATACAGTTATGATTGATGGCAGACTATTTCCAGAAAGTTCTTTGCTTTTTGTAGTTATCCTGAGAGCTAAGAAGGAGGAGGCAAAATGTGTGAGATCTATGAAGGAGAAGTGAACTGACCTTTATCGTGACACATGCTATGGATTTAATATGAAATACTCCTAGTGATTCAGATGGGCCTGAAGGTGCCACAAAGCATGCTCTCATACTGCTTTGTATTTCTTTTCTTCATCCCCTTAGTTAAAAATAACCATATGTTTTGGTAGCATACCTTATTGAGGGACTTAAAAATACTCAAAGCAAGAGGTGGTTGAAGATGTTATTTTTCCTGTTGTAGAGCTGAGAGAACGGTTGACCAGAGATGTTCAAGTTATTGGTTTAACTGGGACAGATATTCCCAGATTATAAAGAAATTGATGTTTTCATTAATTTTTAATTGCTTTATAAAATGCATTGCCTTAGTCAGAAGTAAGAGTTCATTTGGTTGGAAAAGTGCTTTTGGTCACTAGGGGGTGCTATCAGAATAGTTCATTTATTCTAAGAGTTTGTAGTCAGAATTGCTTACTAGTGTATAAAAACCCTTGTTGTCATAGGTTTCTTCCTTTTGCACTTTGCCTGTTGTAAGCAACTTGACTGGTGTTTGTGCTGGGGTGTTTGTGTTAGAGGTGAAGATAGCAGAACAAGGTTTTCTCCATAAATTACTTTCAATTCAGTTGGTGAACTGATTTAAAAAAATGCATTTAGTTTTGGTAAGTGTGCCCTTTCTGGTGGCATTTGACTTGGAAATTAAAGTATATGCTCTAGAAATTGTGATTTGCTAATACTGGCAGCCCCATGTAAAGGGAATGTCTGTATTTTTAGAGTGAGATATCTACTAAAGATGCCAGTTGCTTACGAGAGCTTATTAAATATTCACAGATCATGGAGATACACTTTTGCACGTTTAAAAATAATAAAATACTTTCTGAAAAATTTCTGTTTGCACTATTTGCTTTTGCACTGATTGCAAATCAGTGTTTGCACTGATTGTTTTCTTACTGGAAATGAATAGGCAGAATCAATGACCTTATTTAACATCCATTTACTTTAAAAAAAATTATTTATTTAGTACAAGAACTTGGGTGTAGGCCAGAGGTGTGTGTGTGTGGGGGGGTGGTGGTGGTGAGAGGATTTACCAGAGACAGAGTGGGGAGCAGAACAGACTGACTGAAATATGCTGCTGAGGGGAGCAGCGCCACGTGGGAAGCTTCCTGACCAGGATTGAACTCGCTGCAGGGCTTCGGATAACCGCACAGAGCTGAGACTTAACCCCTTGAGCCACTAGGGAGGCCCCCATTTAGGCTTTTGAGATATGAGTGTTCAGATGCATTATGCACGTCCTTTTTGCTTTTGGGAAGTTTGCTAACCTACCTGAGAGCTTGTGTGCGCCAACTACCTTACCCGAACACGGTATATGTGTGCGGAAAGCCAGCGGCGAATGCATGCGCATGCGCACTGCTCAGTGCACTGCTCAGTGCGCGCACTGATGACGAGAAGGTCCCAACTGCCACGAGGCGGTTTGCGTCCATTCACCTTCCCAACTCACTCCAATGCTAGCCGTACCAGCTCTTTAAAAAGTAGACAAACCACAACGAGTAGAAAGGGATCTGGCGAACGTTGCAGAAAAACTAGTAAGATAACATACGTTTTTTTATCTTGATACTCTAATATGACTGTTCCTCCCTGGTTTGAACTGCTCAGTGGCTTCTTGTTATGCACACGCCAAGCTCCAGGTTCCGGCCTCTTACCAGACTGAGGAGGCCCACACCCCTTGTTAGGGCTCCCCATGATCTATGTTTGGGCCACCTCTCCGGGCCTTTAGTTCAGCTACTCACCTCCTCACCCTTCACACGCCCTTGCAGAATTCCTGGTTCCATTTTCTTACCAGTGCCCTCTTGAAGCCCCACATGTGCTTTCCAGGAGGGAACTGTCCCTCAGCTAAGAGGGCTCCATCTGAACGTGTAGGTCTCCAAGTCTAGCACCTGTTCTGTGAAATGTTCTCCTGCCATCTCTCTGCCCACTCCCACACCACCCCAGAATTCACTTGTCTTTTGCTTGGATTTCTTCTGTACCTTGGAAAAAATTCCCTTGATGCATTTGACATTATTTGTAGTTTATTTCCTCACCTTTTGCCTTCTGTACTAGTCTGTGAGCTCTTTGGGTACAGAAATGGTATCATACTGTTCTTTGTGTCACCAGTACCAGCACAGTGACTTGGTCAATACTGTTTCTGAAATTGAAGTTCAGTAAGCAAGAATGAGAGGGAATGATGATAGCTCTTATGGGAGTTGATATGAGGGCATAAAGGGAGATAAAACAAATCTGCCTTTACTTTTGAAGGAGATAATTGAGATGTTTTTCAGTTAGTGCCATATGCTTATATTTCAAGTCTACAATTCAGGGTTTATCTGATTTTATCTGCTCTTAGGTTATCCTTTATTATCACTAACTTGCTAAGTCTGAGCCAATTTACTTGATTCACTTTTACCATTGCCACCCTAATATATAATGTGGTTAAAATGGTTAAATTTTAGTGCATTATTTACTTTGGTCTACATGACAGAAAAAAATTAGTCTCTACCTCTGAATATATTGTACATTGTCATTTTCTTTGTCCAGCCAAAGTATACAACAGTTTTCCTATTACCTGAGGCCATATTTAATTAGAAACATATTCCAACAGTAGATTTAGATTAGTTTTTGGTATTCTCTAACTCTGGATTGCCTGTCACTTATCCTTCTTCTAAGGGAAATAATTTAAACTTAACTCTTTTTATCATGATGTTATAAATCTTTAAAATGTTTGACATTTTGGAGAAGAGAAGGTGAAGGAGATAGAAAGTAATGGAACTTTGGGAGAGATTAGACTGCACCTTGTACTAGAAGCTGATTGATATAGAGTCTATTATGGAGGTCCCAGCTTGGGGTCCTGAACTCTTAAGGGTCATTAAAGACAGATGGGAGAGGGAGAGCTGTTGGTGGTGAGAAATATCAGGAGTCCAGGCTGTTTTTGATAAGGAATTACTGGTTCCTTTCCTGGCCTCTTAAACTGTGGCCGTTCACGAAAAGTATGACCAGCAGAGGGCATGGTACACATACTTAAAAATTCAGGGAGAAAAAGAAAGAGAGTGTGTGTGTGTGTGTGTAGATTATTTTATGTTAATCAAATTTGATTGACATTATTGAAATACATGGTTCTATTGTTTCGATCAGAAAAAGACGAGAAATATAGTTTTGGGTTTTTTTTTCCCAGTTTCTTTTTACTTTGAAAATGAAGTGGTTTCAAAATAAATTAGAATTCAAGAGACCCAGTGCACTTTATACTTTGATATAGGGTTTTTTAAGCTTCACACTAAATTACTTCTCATAAGTTCAAATACTGATTTAGAAGAGTGTATAAACTTTTATTCTGCCCCCCCCCAACATACACCCATAGACACAGAAAGGAAAGGAACCCTTGTACAATTTACAAAGGAATAATAGAGCTAAGAAATTCAAATGGTGGCCTTTAATTTAACCCAAACTTAAAAGCCCATTTGAAATTGTCTTGGTTGTTGAGCAATCCACTTATTAGTGGAGATAATTCACTTGGGAAGGAAAGTTCAGTTTTATCAAGCTAAGGGCCCCTGAGAGGACAAGGGAGGAATGCTAGGGGGTGGGCTTTCCTTGTGACTTTATGGAAAGCTTTAGAAAGTAGCTTTAGAAAGAGAGAGGAAGAGGCAAGTGAGAACTAAAGCAGGAGAGCGCACAGGAGTAGCTCTTGTTCAGGAAGCTGGGGCCTCACAAGCATGTGCTGTGAGGTAAGACTAAGCTTGGGCTCTATCACACGGGCCCTGGCTCTACCCCTGCTTGAGAGTGACCTTGAGCATCCACCGTGCTCCCCCAGGCCTCTCCTCTGAAATGCATACTGTTCAGTGGCCTCTCGTGGTTGATCTAGGGTGAAAAGCAGAATTCTTGCTCAGGCCTCCACTCTGTGGCATTGTTTAGTTGCTTTCATATTTTGAAGACTTCGCTGGGATTCTCTGCTCCTAGTTTTCCTTGTGCACCCTTTTCCAAGGCCCTTATGAGTGTTCTGGAAGGGTTAGCCCCCTTCCTCTTCAACAGACCTCAGTTTTAACTCAGTCATTTATCTAGAAAATAAAATTGAGGAATCTTGCAATATTTACTGCTTGGTGACCTACCTGCATTTTTCATTTATGATACCTATGTACATCTTTTTGTGTCAACATAGATTTACATATTCATTTTTACTGGCTATATAATATTCTACTGTAAGAATGACTACAACTAATAATCAGCTTTTTCTTGATGGACATTTGGAATGTTTCCATTTTGTTGTTGTTGTTGTTAACCGCTGTGGGTTGAACGTCATTGTACTTGCATTGTTGTGTATAATGAATACTGTTTTGTTATATGTTCATAGGAATGGAATTGTTTGGTATTATTTGCATAATTATTGATGCATATTGGTACTGTTGTTTAAAATGAGGCAGTGTATTTCAAATTCTAGCCTGAGTCTCAGACCTCTCCTCTATAGAATAATCTCTCTGTCTCTCTCTTGTGCATGTGTGCATGTGCATGCTCATCACGTGTATGCACACACACATACACACACTTAGCCCTGTGCCTGTATGTAGTATTTAATATTATTTGTTTTTGATATTGACATGTTACCCATATACATTTATTTCATTTCACTTATTCCTAGCTATTCCTAGCCATTTTTTAGAGAGAATTTTAGGTCTTCTGTCAGTTTTACCACTGAGACTTTTAGTAATTTTGGGAGAGATTAGACTGCACCTTGTACCAGAAATTTACCAATACAGAGTCTATTATGGAGGTCCCAGCTTGGGGTCCTGAACTCTTAGGGCTATTAAGGGTAGAATGGGAGAGAGCTGTTGGTGGTAAGAAGTTTGGGGAGCCCAGCCTGTTTGTGGATAGGGAATTATTTTCAGTGTGAGGACTATACCAAGTGTGCAGTAATACCAGGTCTGTTTGCCCATTATTCTGTCACTGTAATCTCTTCTATCCAGAACAAACAAATGATAAACCAGCTGCCAGCCTGAGAGCTAAGTAAACCCTTTTCATCATTTCTTGGTTTATGGTTTTAGGGTGTGCTTCGTGGGTTCCGTTGTCAGCCCTTGTGCTGCACCTGGTGTAGTCATGTCTGTCATCTACAGCCAAAGGGAGCACCACAATTTGGAGGCTGAGACTTCTCTCTTTTCTTTTTTTTTGCTGCATGCAAGTGTTCTTATTCAGATCCCCTATAATCTTAACCATGTATAGCTTGCGAGTTGGAGACTCCATTTTCCTTTGTTTTGGAATCTTTGCATAAGATGTTTTAAAATTTAAAAGTGTAACCTGGAGATTACATACTCAGTGCCCCTTGCTGGCTTAGAGCCTAAGGTGAGCCTCTCTGAGCCTCCATTTCCTCACCTTCCAAACCTATGAGAGTTTTTGGGAAGTTTAAATGTGACAATTTATATCAAATGTTTATGCAGTGTCTGGAACATGACAGGATTTCTGTAAGTGTTTTGCTTTCTTCTCCCTTCCTTCAGTGTGCTTTGGGGACTGTTTTGTAAGAAACGAGTTGTATATTATACAAGGGAGCATAAGGAGGTATTTAAATGTCATGTGAGGATTGTCTTTTATTTTCTTAAGGAAATGAAAATTTAAGGTTAGTGAATTTCATCCCACTCTCTCCTTCCTTCTTCTGTCTCCACAGAGCCCAAGCAGCTAACTAACCCTTATTCTACAAATAAAACTGTTCTTGCTCTTCTGCCAGCACATACCGTCATAATAGTTTTTTTAAGGAGGTTAAATTACTGAAGTTTATTTAGTGTTCTGTTATTAATTTCTGTTTAAATTGTAAGACTTCCTATTTCTTTTTTTTTGATCCAGCAAGCCCACTTCTTCTTTATTTAATAATATATATTTTTACTGTTATTTATGGTTTTTACATTTTGTATTCCCCTTGGGTAGCCCACCACCAATTCACCCGTGATCCATCTCCATGGTCCCTTGTGTTCTTTTCTATTCCATTTTGTGCCCTTATCCTCCCCTTCCCACCCCTGACTCCCCGTTAAGTGTCTCTCTCCTATTTGGTTTTCCTATAGTCCTGTTATAAGTGAAACCATTCGATATTTTTCTTTTTCTTTCTGGCTTTATTCACTGAGTATGATCCCCTCTAATTCCATCCATGTTGTTGCAAATTGCATGTGTTTATTTTCTTTCCATGCTGAATAGTATTCCATTGTGTATATGTACCACATCTTCTTGATCCAGTCATCTATTTTTGGACATTTGGGTTGCTTCCATACCTTTGCTATTGTGAACAGTGCCGCAATGAACATACGGGTGCATGTATCCTTTCGGATTAGTATTTTTGTGTCCTTTGGGTAAATTCCCAAAAGTGGTATTGCTGGGTTGTATGGGAGCTCCATGTTTAGCAGTTTAAGGAATCATCATACAGCTTTCCATAGTGGTTGGACCAGTTCAATTCCCACCAGCAGTGTAGAAGAGTTCCTTTTCCTCCACATCCTTTCCAGCATTTGTTGTTGCCTGTGTTTTTAATGTGTGCCATCCTCACAGGTGTGAGTTGGTATCTCATTGTGCTTTTGATTTGCATTTCCTTGATTATAAGTGATGTTGAGCATTTTTTCATGTATCTGTTGGCCATTTGCTTTTCTTCTTTGGAGAAGTGCCTTTTTAGCTCTTCTGCCCATTTTTTGACTGCGTCATTGGCTTTGTTTTTGTTGAGTTGTGTGAGTTCCTTGTAAATTTTTGTTATCAGTCCTTTATCAGATGTATTGTGTGCAAAGATCTTTTCCCAGTTGGTAGGGTGTCTGTTAGTTTTGGTTAATGTCTCTTTTGCTGTACAGAAGCTTTTTATTTTGATATAATCCCATCTGTTTATCTTGTCTTTCACTTCCTTCACT
>PVIJ01002514.1:27858-158740 GCA_004024925.1 Scalopus aquaticus | reverse complement strand
GCGGCGAGAGGGCTCACCAGAGACGGAGCGGGTAGGAGAACAGGCAGATCAGAAATACACTGCTGAGGGGAGCAGCGGGCAAGGCAGGAGAGGTCTGCCGCACCATGTGGGATTCTCCCCGGCTGGGCGTCGAACTCGCGTCGCCGCTGCCGACAGCTCCACAGCGCAGCGCCTAACCGCTGCGCCACCGGGGAGGCCCCGGCCCCACTTCTTGATGGGAGAAGTGCCAAAGAATGTGTATATGTATTTTATAATCATCACCTCTGACTGTAGATGTAAGAAGTCAGGGAGAAGAGGGAAAGAAATCAAGGTTTACTTTACCTCTGTATGTGTTCTTTTTCCTCGGCATAGGGAGATTCAACCTAAATACTTTCCGTGGTGTTGGGTCCATCAAGCAGTGAGATTTCTACCAAATTTGGTGGAGCATCTTGCCTGGCTAAACCAATAGAAAGTGTGTAATATTAATATTAGGAAGGAAAAGCCATATTCCTCTGTGTGTGTGTGTGTTTACATCACTGTTTACAATTCACTTTATCTTGATTCTGTAAACCTGCTGTACAATCTGTCTCCTAAACAATCATTCTGACTTTTATCTAGACAGGATTGCAAACTGAATGGCAGCTGCACTGCTTTCCTGTAATAGAATGTGCCAAGTAGTTGTAGTCACAGAAATAGGTGCTTTCACTTAGTGCAGATTCAAAGACAGAACCCAGAGAGGGATCTCTGCAGGCTTTCCCCAGGCAGGTGGGGGTAATGGACATGTCACTTCTATTCTTCCTCACTGATGTATGAGCAATTGCAGGACGAAGCATCGTTTGGGGTTATCATGGTGTTTTTCTGGAGTGATAGAAAAAGATATATACGTCTCCTTACCAGGAGTCTCAACTTCATCTGGATTCCGTTTTTGAAAACTGTTGTCAAGGTTTAGCTGTTGTCAGTATCAGAAACCTTTTTCTTCCAACAAACTGCATAGATGTCCTTCTAGCAAATGTATATATCTTAATAAAAAAAAAAAAAGTCTGTCCCTTCAAGGTTTCTCCCATTCTCTTAAAGTTACTGAAAAATTCAAAGCTATTGGAATGGGGTGTGGAGAAAGATGGGCAGGTGCCTGCAGGACTCTCCTCTGTGGAGACATTCATTCTTGCAGGCGTCTTTGAGGATGCTCGTTCCCATCTAATTTTTATATATGATTCATTTAGGCCTGTTCTTGATTTACGCTTAGAACCCGGCAATACCTAGGAGGCCTTGGCTTTTGAAATTCCAGTCTCTCATCTCACTTTTCCTTTTTTTTTTTTTTTTAAGATTTATTTATTTATACATACAGCTGGGGTACAGGCCAGAGGTGTGGAGTGGTGAGAGGTGGGCGTCGAACTCGCATCGCTGCTGCCTACAGCTCCACAGCGCAGCGCTTAACCGCTGCGCCACCAGGGAGGCCCTCATCTCACTTTTTCTTATGTCATTTCCTTCTACTCACTGAATATGGTGAAGAGCAAAAGAATACTATTGATATGGGAAGTTAAACCTCAGTTAACATGAATCATTGCACATTATGTTTTGTGACTTGTTAAAATTTCACAAGCATTCATACATCTGTCATTGAAGGAAATAATATAGTGCCTTTCTAAACTTACTGTAATTTCATGTGTTAGGTAAACTGAATTAGTTGTTTGAGAATTCATCTTCAGTTACATGTAAGAAAAGCATTATTTTAGTGTCCTGTTCACTGAAACAGCAGAGATTGTCATATCAAGATGTCATAGAAACTTTTAAAAAATTTCAGTGAATTTCATTTCCCTCAATAAATCATAATACTTTGGGTGAGAGAGTGCTGTGAAAGAACATTAAGTACTGTTCTTCTGTTTCACTGAGCAATTGTTGGGTGTCTCCTCTTTACTAAGTACTTATTATTGACTATATTTAGAGTATTCTTTACCTTGGATATCCTGTGGGCCTTAAATGAAACTGAAATCAGAGAGGATCAGCCCAGTTATCTGAACTGATGATATACTTTTTTTTTCTAGTGTATACCAAATAGTTGTTGAGGAAGAACGTCCACGAAGAACTAAAAAGACAACAGAAATCTTAAAGTGCTACCCAGTGCCAATTCACTTCCAGAATGCTTCGATACTGAACTCACAGTACTACTTTGCTGCAGAATTCCCAGCAAACAGCCTCCAAGCTGCTCAGCCCTTTACTATTGGTGATAATAAGACATACAGTGGATACTGGAACACCCCCCTTCTCCCCCATAAAAGCTACAGAATTTATTTCCAAGCTGCTAGTAGAGCCAATGGGGTAAGTTTTATAGATGCCTGTTCACTTAGGCCATTCAGGGTTATTGATGTGAACATTGTCAGATTAAATAACATAGCAGTAAGAAATAAAGTTGTGGTTTTGTTTGTTTTTACTTGGGGAAAAGGTGGGATATGTTTTTTAGATATTTTCATCTTGAGAAATTTATGGAATGAAATAAATATATTCATATTTGTTTTTATAAGGAGAGTATATTATCAACATAATGGTGTTTATTTTCAGTTCTTACTTGTTACCAAAAGTTGGATAATAATTCTGCTTAGCTTACTATTTTACAGGAAAATAGTATAGCTACAATACATAGATTCAGCTCATTTAAAATTTTGTGAGATTCACAACATCTGTCTTTTCTGCATATTCTATCCCATTTCATTGGTTCCACAACAGTTTATGCTTCCTATAGATGTGACTAAATTAGATTTTTTTTTTTCTGAGAGTGCAACTTTAGAAAGTTGAGATGGAAAAATAAAAATTATCATTGAGTTGTCTGAAATTTTCCCTTTTCGGATCAACTCATAGCTCTGATACTACTTGTATAAATTAATCTTATATTAGTTTTATAATATAACAAATGTAACTGTATAAATATGTATTATGAATATAATCTAATAATATGCATGTAATATAATAAATGTAGCATATTAATCTTAAAGTCTTTGTTAGATGTATAAGGTCTTTAGACAGTAGGAAACAGATTCCCTGCTATCTCAGTGGTTCCCTTCCTCCATAACTTGGATCAAGATATCATCCTCCACTTGACTTTTTCCTATGAAAAGGGAGGAAATTTACAACGCAGTCACCTTTGCATGGGGACTGGGCCAGGGGCTGGAGGAAGAGACTCAGAGTCACAGGGCAGAGTCTTTTTGTGTTCAGCTCCGTGCTCATCATCTGCTTCAGAAATGCCCACTGGCAGCAGTGCTGGCGCCAGACAAGGAATCTGAGCGTGGTTCAAGGAGCAATCCTTGTATAATTAACGCCACACTTAAAACAATGAGCTCTCTGTTTATCAGTATTTAAATAGTACTACAGATGTCTTTGTTTTAAAACATGAATAGTGATTTGTCCCCCTTTTTATTTTATTTGACACAGGAAACCAAAATAGACTGTGTCCGAGTGGCCACAAAAGGTAGGTTGAAATTATAGGATGCTCTTGCACTTTTTATCCTTTAAAATTTTAGATGGTGTTTCCACACTTCTTGAAATGTTAACTTCATTGAAATAAGTGTGTTTAAGTGTGTGTGTGCGCGAGCACGTGCATGAACCAGGTTCTTATGACAGTTGACATTGGCTGACTCTATTTCATGTAGATACTTTTTGAAATGAGAAATCATATTGTTGAAAACTTCCAAGTAGTTTTCAATGGTCCTTTTTAAAAATTCTTTTCAAATAAAATCAATTTTTATTGACCTCAGTATACATTTTTTAAACCATAGTGCCGTGCATAATAGTATTCAATCTTGTGTGTCAATAAGCAAAGTAGTAAAATAATGTCTATTTTTCAACAAGGTCTAGTTGTGCTAGTGTTAAAAAGTGGAGTCTACTTGGGCTTCTTTTTCTGATGATGTGTGTCTCTCCGAACTAAGTAACCAGGTAATATTATCGTGGCATTTCTGTTTCTCAAGCCTGGTTAAAAAATCTGAGTAAATCTGATCATTGATAAGATCTTGAAGTGCCTAGAGATAACCACTGTAACCTCCCACACAGCACCTCCCGTAGTGCAGATGTCTGTGCCACAAGTGATAATAGCATGTTGTTAGCCCTGTAGTGTAGGTTCTAACTAACACAAGTGGAAGTGTGTAAGGAAATGTTTTGAGCAATGTAAAGGCTCCAATAAAATGAGGCATTATAAATTAGCTCCTGTCGGTCAGTACACACTTTCAGACCACTACTGTCACCATAAGTCAGATAAAGTTCTGTGTGATTTAATTTAGGAATGATGGCTGGAAGACATCTCTAGGTTTATGGCACTGTATTTAATCCGATTGTAGTCACTTGATGAGTTCTGTCGGGTAAAATTATCTGGTTGATTTTGTTAACCCTCAGGCAGCATAGTTTGAGCCTACCTATCATGGCCATCCGTCTACTTTCAAAATCCTCATCAATTCTTTTTTCTTTCTTTTTTTTTTTTTTGTGTGTGTGTACAGAGATAGCTTGGCAATCCAGCTCTTATTATTTTTTTAATTTATTAATTTATTTTATTTTTTTACCATGTGTGCTTTCTTTTTTCAGGTGTAGTCCCTGTAGAATTTCCACAACCAATTCTCCCGTGCACCGTCACCATAGTCCCTTGTGCTCTTCCCACACTCATTTTAATCCCTCTCCTTCCCCCGCCCTTGCAGAATGTCTCTGAATTATGGTTGTCTGCTTATTATTGTTTTGTTTTGTTGTATTTCTTATTTTTTTTCTCCTTATTTGGTTCCCCTATATTCCTCTTATAAGTGAAACCATCCAGTATTTTTCTTTCTCCTTCTGACATTTCACTGAGCATGATCCCTTTTAGTTCCATAATAGGTAAGACTTGTACACAACCCAAATCACCAAAAATAGATGACTGTATCAAGAAGATGTGATATATATATAAAATGGAATACTATTAAGCAATCAAAAAGATAAACTAATGCCTTATCAATTCTTATTTCATGAGGTTACATGACTTTTTTCTTCATGAACTCAACAAATATTTCTTAGTTTCATGTAATGTACCACATATAAGGTACTTACCTCATTTGTATTTTGTTTTTCTTCATGGACTCATACTTCTATTTCCAACAATCTGTAATAATATTAAAACACTCAATTCTTATATTGTACCTAATTAAATATCTCTACTTATAGAAGAAAATTAATAATAAATGAAATTACAGATTTTGAGGTGTTTTATAAAATGTAAAATGCTGTTAACTACTAATTATTACAGTATGTCAAAGTCCTTGAATAAGGCTTCGATGTTCTTAGACCTCCAGAACATCACCCATACGCACACTGCTCTGTACACTTGAGGTCTGAAAAAGTAAATCCAGTTCTACAGGGCCTAATTTATAATGCCTTATGTTTAACATCACAGTTGCAACTTTAGAATATTACTTTTATGCTTATGTTCTCATTAATTTCCAGAAAATTATTGTGAGAAAGAAGATAGTTACTGCTATTTTTATTTTTAAGATAAGGAAAATGGAAACTTTTAGAGATTAATTAATTGACCAAGTTCACTCAATTTATAATCTGTGGCTCAAGACTTGATCCAAAGCATTTGAATCCTACCAGGGTTTCACCCAGCAGAAACTCTGGCCCATGCTAGTATGACCCTGTATCAATATCCATCCTCTCTTTGTTAGAGTTGAGTCACTGCTCAGTTTACTCTGAAAACAGTGAAATATTTGTCATCGTTTTCATCTGCATAGTTAGATAATTATATAAATAGCAAAGTAGTAAATATGGAAATCTGATGTTTGCTGTTTGCACAATACATTGAATTACATGTGATTTGGATCATTTTCTTCCATCAGCTATATTTAATCAATATTGTAATTTGTTTTTCAATTCCACAAAGGATGATTAGGCAATCAGATGACCTAATTGACTAGATATCCCCACTCATATTTTCTGAGTCATTTGCAAACATTTATGTAGCAACAGACTCTATCCAGTAAGTAACCTCTTTTGGGGAAAGGGCAAAACAAAATTTATATTGATTACATAGCATTGTTATTTCTATTCACAAAATCATTATACAGGAGGAAACATTGGGAGATAGTCTCCTTTCCTGTTTCATACTGTTTTTTTTTTAAGTTCTGCATGTACAGATTCGGCAACCTTCCTTTGCATTGCAGTGTAATATTTCACCACCTTTATAATCAGATTTCCTTTTTCATATTAAAAAATATTTAATAAAACACAAGATTTACTTTTGAACAATATGGGAAGCCATTCCATCTTGACTACTTAGTCAAAACAGAGAAATAGTCAAATCTAATAACTTTATTAGCACCATATAGTAAAGATGGTTGAAATTTAAAAATTCAAACATCCTGACTGTTTTTGTGCCACATGTTGCTGACAGTGTGGTGGCTTAACTGAATTTTCAGATACTAAACCACTTTTCTAGCAGTGTTTTGAATTTACAAAGATTTAAGTGTTCCATGAAACAACAGTTGACAAGAATCCTTTATAGAAAAAAAGTATGAAGGTGTAGTTGTTTTCACGCGGAGCTAGTTTGTAATTTCAAGTACAGATATGTCTCTTAAAGACATATTTTATACTATTTATATATTTAAAGTTGTGATTATTTTAACCATACTCCAAGAGTATATTTTGACACTAATCGTCTTAAATATAAAGCCTCCTAAAAATTAGGCCCAGGGAAAAACCTAAGTTGTGTTGTTTTCTATCTTCACATGTATAGGGAACTGCCTATATTTTTATTTAGTCCTTTTAATTTATACATCTATTTCCCCATAGGTGTTTGTTACTGTATTATCACTCTTGACTATAGGCAAATTCGTCATAGAATATTACATGTCTTAAGTTAAAAGATAAAGCATAAAATAATAATAGACTTGATGTTTAGATGTTACCCACTCAATTCAAAGGATTCTTTTTCATCTGTATGATAGAGAAAATAAAACAGCGTTTAGCTATTCATAGATTCTCCTAATTCTTACTTTCATTTTCAATCACTTTCACATTTTTATAGTTGAATTATTTTCAAGACTACTTGATCCAACACTCCCTTAGCAGTTAGTAGATACATAGATCTTTCATATCCCTGTAGCTGCTTTATGGTAGTTGCTAGAGTTGGAACTCTTTTTATACCAGTTTTGAAAGAATCAATTAATGAGCAATTCTAAACTGACAGTGTACACTTAAAAACTAAACTTTGTCTTGTTAATAAATTAGATTTCTTGTGTTACACGACTTTTATTCTGATTGATATAAAAAGCAGTTTAAATTTTATACTTTACATCAATCTTCTATAAAATATTATTTTTTATAACTTATGCCTGTGGTTGGTTTCTCTTTAGCAATATAGTCACTTGGGGACTTTTTTGTTATTCATTTATTTTAATATCTATATGAGTGCCTACTATATGTTAGGCATAGTGTAATCTGTGAGAGACGGGTAAATAAATACATCACCTACTAAATTCTAAGGATTTTGAATTCATAACAATTTGGGGGTACTTTTTGTTTTTTCTTTATTTGCAGTATATGGGGAGTAGGGTCATATATGTGAACTTTCTCTTTAACTTGTTCCTTTCCTTGCTATGATTTGGCTAACAGCTGTATAAACTAGAGATCAAAACAAAAATTTCCTGAAAACACATGCTAAAATCTTTCTAAAAGTATTATAAAGGTCAGACTATAAACCTTATACAAAGGGAAAGCAAACCATTATTCCAATGTCATATTTTAAGGTGGATTTTCTATGTGAAAGGGCTATACTGTTTTTAAGTTTAGTATTTCATTTAACTTATATTTGTGTTGGGATGACATAATGCTTTGCTTAAAGACCTTCAGGAAACTTTGAAGGATTTCTATTGTTCTGATACAACTTCTAACTATATTCAGAAATGTAAATGTTTCTTTTTATAATCACTAGGCTCTTTGAGAAGTTTCTTTAGACTGTTTCCCTGTTCACTGTTTTGTTCCAAAAAAAAGAAATCATCCTTTCTAGGCCATACTGCTATCGAATGAAAGTACACTGACAAAAGAACTGAAAAGAATGTGTGTTGAAATATAAAGCTAGTTAAGAGTTGTTTTAATTACTCATATTCAAAACACAAGAAAGTAAATTATGTATATTCAGGCCATTCATATATGCTAATTTGCCATTTTTTAGCTATGGATTTAGAAATACCATAAATATGATAGACATTTGTCATTCTTCTAGAGAAAAAATTCTCCTTTTTTTTATCTGAAATAGTCTTTATGTTTATCATGGTTATCTAAGGCCCCTGAGAAGTTCCTAAGAAAAAGAAACCAGTTTAATTTTATTCAACCATATGTTTTCCAAAATTATTTGACCTAAACTCATTTTTCAAGGTATGCTGGAGTCATGCAAAGTGCACTTTGGTAAATGCTGGTTCATCCAATTCCAGAGGCCCCACTACATGCAACTGAGGAGGCACTTTGGAAGTCTGATCTACTCCAGAAATTTTCTACTCTTCCATGCATGCCTTAGTATCTGGTGGAGGTCCTAAATTTATCAGAATAAAATATCATCTGCAAAGCATAGGATTGGAATTTCTCTTGTTATTTTGCCAAATTTAACAATATTGTCTTTCATGATTCTTATTGACATTTTAAAGCACAGAGCAACAAATTTTTACATAAAGGGCAGATATTAAATATGCCAGTCTTTGTAAGCAAGATGATCCCTGTCATTGCAACCAAGAGCAGCCATTGATGATGAGTCGGCAAATGAGAATGGTGGTGTTCCAGTAAAGTTTTATTTACAAAAACAGGCAGTGAGCCAGCTGACCCCTGTTTTAAAGCAATTTTTAACATGATCAAGTTTTTTCCTTACAGCTGAAATTATTAGTCACAAATGAACACTTTATAAGGCAGAATCTAGAGATCATATAAAAATCCTTCCATACAAAAATCCTTTCAAATATATTTTTCCATGGGATTTTGAACCTCAGATTACAGTTTGCCTTCTCTCCAGTTGTGAATACATGGCTGCCCAACTTAACTATTTTCAAGGAACTTATTTTTTCAGTTTTTACTTCTTTGGGTAGTGGATAGATCCTCGTTTTTCTCTAAGAAAACATAAGTTTTCTGAAAAGTAGAGCAGGTAAGATTTTTCTGTAAGTGATAGAAAAGCCCATAGGAATATACTTTGAACAGAAGTAGGCTAGGACCAACCACATGTAGTGTATAAACTTGGAAGTAGTACCAAATTTGTAACTCATTTTAGAATTTGCATTTTACTGTTCACGATTTATTGTATGAGTATGCAGAAATAATACAGTGTCACTTCAAGGAAGTATCTTTATAATACCTTGGACCTCTCTGTTCTCTGACCAAACTGTTAGCTTATTCATCTCACTTAGCAAAACTAAAAGTTTTCATTAATAATGAGTGCGAGACAGTTACTCCCTTTTTAAACCTAGTTGCTGCCGTTGTCTAGTTACAAGGAGTTGCACTGTTTAAACAGTGCAGAGGGATATTTCAAAATATTATGCAGCAGGATTTTTTGTTTTAATTGTCTGCAGATGGTAGATGATCTATTTTCCTTACTCCCTGCCACATCTCTAACAGCACCCAGGCTGTTCCATATAAATTAGTAATCTTGTATGTAAGCCTGTCCTTAATTTTCCAATATTTTTTCTTTGCATCATTTTCCAGCTGTATCACGTTAGAACTGATGTTTTGATTTTCTTTTTTTTCCCAATATCTGTGTGTCATAAATGTTAACCATTTAAACAAAATTATGGAGTTGTACGAGCAAACCAAGAAGCCCTCCTGGTCTGCTTTATGAATCTTAATCATATGTTTGCTCATATGTTAGCCATGACAGTGATAGCTAAGGCAACTATTAGTTGTTTTTTTTTAATTATTATTTTAACCAGATAGCATGTTTTTAATTCCCTTAGTGTTAGAAAATATGGTCCTTAGGTGGAAATGCTCTACATGAAACTTAGCAGAGAGATATTTTTTCTAACAAAAATGTTTTTAGTGAAAGAGGATAATATTCTTCACAAAGGTGATTTTAGCAAGAAAATATTGTGACTTAAGCAGCAAAATATTAAATAACCTAACAAATTTTAAATGCCTAAAGTTGGGATCATCAGAATTAGCAATGAATCTCTTTATATACTTACACCCAATAGCAGTTGGAAATACTACACATAGAGCCTTATTTAGGACTAATACTTTGTCTTTACCTTTTTTCTCTTCAGCTGATCCATCCAAAATCTCAGTCAAAGATTGTAACAGTGTCATAGTTAGAAATCTAACTGCCTGACAAAAAAGCTTGTTTAAGAAAAAAGAATTTAGAAAATTCAACACCTTGCTATCGTTTTTTTCTTTTTTCCTTCTCTTTTTGTTGTTGTTGGAACAAAGTTGAGACGATGTGATATACTGATCGAGATTCTCCTTGCTAGTCTAGCTTCAGTCTGGCTTTTTCTTCCCTCATGCATGCTGACCTGGGAATCTTCCTTTGCCATAGCTGCGATAATCGTGACTCAGCTTACAACACCTTACATTCGCATCGCCCCTGCCGCAGGCGACGACCAGCTGACAGGTCAGATGTTCAAGTATAGATGAGTCATCTTGCCCATTTCCTGCTCATTTTTCTCAGCTTTGTTTCCCCTCTACATTTCCTCCTTTGCTTAAGGCTTGTTTACAATGTCTCAGACTCTTGGTACAGACCTGTGCCCGCATTAAATTAAGTGATGTGCTTGGCCTCTTCTCTGTGCACATTTTTTCCATGCATTAAGCACAACTCCACTGCATGTTTTCATTGTGTGTTTGTCTGTTGGTATGTTCCTTTCTAGCTTAATGTTATGTAGAATGAAATTTGCTGAACTTGTAAGAGCAATGACATCAAACCAGATTTCAGTCAAAACGCATAAAGATGCATTCCCAATTATCCAAATTAATCTATAAAGGGGTTGCAATTGGAGGGTGAGGGAGGTTTATTATTCATGTAGGGTCTAGTTTGCACATATGTTTAGCAATACAGTCTTGCCTGCCAGTGTTATTAAAACAAGTCACCCAAAGCTGTGCGGGGTGACGTTGTTCAAACAGCTTTTCAGGTACATGCAACTGGAGCAGAGCTGATTGCATTTCATATAGATCCTTGTTTCAAAGCCAAGTGTTTATATAAAGCAGTGGCACATCTGCAAGTCAAAGCATTGAATAATTTAGGGAAGTTTTTTAAAAATTAAATGACTTCGAGTCATGTAGTTGAAACTTATGCTTCTTTAAACCAAGAGAAATTAACTTGTCCATTCATAGTACCTATCAAGATTCATGGACATCTGTATAAAAGAGTCCAATAAGTTACTGTAGATCGAAGGTGAGTGGTTAGAGACCCCTGGAAGGCAAACACTTGTCCTAGAACAAAAGCAAGTCAGGGGCCTCCCCGGTGGCGCAGCGGTTGAGCACTGCGCTGTGGAGTTGTGGGCAGCGCGCGATGCGGGTTCAACGCACAGCCCGGGAGAATCCCACATGGTGCGGCAGACCTCTCCTGCCTCGCCCGCTGCCCGCTGCTCCCCTCAGCAGTGTATTTCTGATCTGCCTGTTCTGCTCCCCACTCTGTCTCTGGTGAACCCTCTCCCCGCCCCAAGCTTCTGGCCTGTACCCCAGCTTGTATAAATAAATCTTAAAAAAAAAAAAAAAGCAAGTCAGTGTCAAGATGTCTAATATAGTTACAGGGACAGGAATCAAATTCTGGTTTCAGAAGGATCATTGATAGCGCAATATCGCAGTTTATTGCATATAGTATAGGCATGATTAAAGATGAATAAGAAACACATGATTGCTTTCCATAGAATTTCCACTCCAGCAACTGTTTTGTGCATATGAAACTAAGGAATATAACCTGACATTTAAGGGGGGGAAAAAAGCATAATTCATGGTAAGAATTCATAAATGTTTAGTTGCTTTGTGAGCTTATTGTTTGGAAAATAAGGCAACCGAGGCTCAAGAAAATTATAGACTACTTTATATAAGGTAAAGAAATCTAGGATAATTCTGCTTCTCTCTCCACTAGAATTCTATACATATTTTTAGCCCTCTGTTTCAGGCTTAAAAGCTATAAACGTATTATTAACAATCCTGTTTTTCCCTTGCTTTCAAGTTTCTTTTGAGCTTATTTATTTTACTGATCGAAGTTCTGCTTGTTACAGACTCTTTCTTATCCTGAACTTCTAAAGTTTTCTTCCCATGTTGGAAGTACTTAAGGGATAGTGCCTTTTTTAACATAAACCTTCCCCTCTTAAACCTTTCATTGTAAGCACTGTCCCTTGACCCATTTGTAGGATTAGGTGTCCATCTTGAGGGTCATCTGGGATCCTTTGGCAAGTCTGACCCACATTATTTTCTGTTCTGGCAGCAGTCTTCTTAGCAAATCATTAAAAGTGGTTTGCTCTCACTATCATAAAATGAATACCTATGGGAAATAGAGTGAAATAGCCTTTTACTCAAATACACCTATAATCTGCTACCTTAGAGTTAAGCATGTTGTTCACTCTGCATGAAGAAAGTGAAACTTGATAGTATAGCTTTTCTCTCTAAAACTTGCATGCAAAAAAGATACCTTATAAATCAGCCTCCTTCACAACACTTTGAGTGCCAGTGTACGTGGTTGTTTTGAAATAAGAGTGTGAAGTACACACACATAGCTGTAGTGTACAGCTGCCATTCTTCTAGGGCTTCAGATGATCTCCATTATTTACTTGGGTTTTTTGGGAATTAAAATGATGGGGTGTTAGAATGAACCTCAAAATCCGGTAAAAAAAAAAAACTTGTCTTTTTTTTTTTTAGTATTTACTACTGGTTTAGTGACGGTTCTCCCACCCAGATAAATTCAAACTCAAATGAGTTGTCTTTTGCATTTTCTGTTTCCATCAGCCATCAACTTTGATAGCAGAAACACTTTTAAAAATAGATTATGAGTCAAACTGAAAGTTTGAATTTAATTCATTTGATTACTCATTTGTCATTTATTGAGTACCTTCTGTGTACCAAGCAAAAGATCTACCAACTGTTATAAAGAGCTTCATTTTTATGGTTGCCCACACTGTTGGCATCAGGTATATTTGCATTCCTAACATCAGAACCTACATACCTACATACCCCACATTCGTAGGAATGAAAGATGATTATCTTATCAGTTAAGGTCCACAGTTTTGAAACTAATGGGGGGAAGAACATGTACTCCAGTATCTCTCTTTCCATGGTAAGCAGCTTAGGAAATGGTAAGCGGAACTGCCTTGAATATTTCACAACTGTGACCTAGCCAACAACTGTAGTTGTATTTACCAGATCAATGCCGCCCCTTCCAGAGGACAGCAAGAGACATGTGAAGAATACATTCTCAAGTGTCTTCAGCATTTTTGTGTGGTACTTTTTGTTTTAATTGTGCTGACCTCTTGTACCTACACCTGGTATTCTAGGTTATACTTAGCTTGGAAACTTTGTTAAGATGGTGAATCTTCTGCAAAATAGTTTCTTTCGTCCCAGAATGCTGTAGATACTATTGGGTTTGCCTTGGAATGGATGGTACCACCCTCTCCTGACTAACACCAAGGAAAACCACCTCCCTGGTGACCTGACTCCAGTAGGAGACTGCCTCAGGCTCACAAAAAAGTGCTCATAAATACTGACTGATTTAGTTCACTGAATGGCCAGATATCAGAAGGGTTGCAAAGAAGTTCAGCCTGGAGAGTGCTAGTGTGTCTGATAGGAGTCCTGTCATTGCCCTGGAAGCCTTGATTAAACATCTTTGTTCTCAAGTAATAATAAGGAATACATCATCACCCAGTATGACAATTAAATAAGAAGGTTTAGAAACTATACTACCATTGCTACTGATGGAATAAGATGTCCTCTGATATGTTCTCTTCTGATCTGTCTAGTTCTACATTTTTTAAAGATTTTATTTATTTATTCATACAAGAACTGCGGTCTAGGCCAGAGCTGCTAGGGGTGGGGGTGTGTGAGAGGATTCACCAGAGACAGAGTGGGGAGCAGAACAGGCGGATCCACTGAAATACACTGCTGAGGGGAACAGCAGGCAAGACAGGAGATGTCTGCTTCACCATGTGGGTTAGCTCCCTGGCCAGGAATAGAACTCATACCTCAGTGGCTGATGATAGCTTGATAGTGCTGAGACTTTAACCCCTGCGACACGAGGGAGGCCTCTAGTTCCACACTTTTTAAAAAAAGTTCTAGTTTCTATGTACTGAACTGATTTCATATTGCATGAAGGGGTTGCAACCCACACTTTTAAAAAACATTTTATTAAAAGCACAAGATTTAGGATATTGTGAAAGAGAATGGAGTACATAATTGAGATGAATATCCTGTCAACCTCAAAACTCCAAGAGTCGACCCAGACAAATTTCTAAAAATTGGACATGCTTCTGATTCTTGTTCCCTTTATTTTGTGATTGTCTATAAAATAGAACTGTATTTGGGAGGAAAATAAAAAACTGTACATACTAGAACTTTCGCTTTAAGAATATATATTTAATTTTATAAATATGTCTAGGCTATTTACTTTATACTAAGATATTTCTGCTAATTACCCAGCTGACTCTGAGATGCTGTAGAAAATGATTTCCTTAAACAAACATATCATCCATTTTGGTTAACCATACATTTTATGTGCTCTCTATCCTAGAGTATTTATAAACAGAGTGACTTCTGGGATTCAAGGACAAATCTGATCTATCAGAGCATGTAGAAATCCTTGCTAAATATAATTAGTACTAAAAAAAATAGGAAACTAGCCAACAGTTATTCCACATAAAGTTGCAAGTTTTGAAAAAGATACACATGGCACACGTCTGTATTGTCAAAGATAAACACAGCTGGACATAGTTACAACAGGGAAAACAGATTTTACTCAGCAACTGCTGACAGCAGGAGGTAGAGCTGAGCCCCATTCTGACTAAGGCAGAGGTCACTGGGAGTTTCTTTCAAGAGAGAAGGGTGTGCAGGAAGGGAAGTTAGCAGAGCCTCTGTCAGGGGAGTGAAAAATTGCAGAAAGCTGGGAGGGAGGTTGGCCCACGTGACCTGACTACCGCCTAGGTTTGCTAATTGGTGCTTACAGAAGTTAGGCCGGTCCCCTCCCACAGAGGCTGGGAGACAGCCACCCTATCTTCAGGCGTCAGCTGGAACAGTCAATGATATTGGCAATCTTGCGTTTCCTCAGGCAGGCACTTATGCTGCCTAGGGTCATCTTAGGCCTGAGATCTTGAGGTGTTAGAAACTAAGCTAGTGTTTCTTCTAACTTAGGCCAAGGCTGAGGCCTATTTGAAAAAAGGCTCAGGAATCTGGCTAGAATTTGGTCCAGAGAGAATCTGTTCAGTGTACAGGCAAGACTGTTTTTAAATAAATAGCAAGGAATTTATATTCCTTCTTAATTGACACGAAGAAGACAGAGATTTTTTTAATATAAAATATAAAACATAAATGTCACTGAACTAAAGCCCCACTGAGGAAGATAAACAACACCAATATTTATGGAGAACCTTCTGTGTTCTAGAGTCTATGCTAGACACTTCACATACACTATATCACTAACTCCTCACAGCAACCACCTGAGAGAGAAACATCATCATTCTTCACAGGTGAGAAAAGAAATTCAAAGGAATTAGACTCACTTTCATGGGCCCCAGAGGTCAGATATCTAGTCAAGTAAGAGACCTAAATTTGTTCTGGGCTTTATGACTCCAGCCCTGCAATCCTTCCATCTCAGCTCTGTCTGAATACCCCCTTTCAACCTGAGTGTGTCCGCCCCTCCTTTCCAGGCCTCACTGGCTTCCTATCCTGCCCTGACACCCAACCAGCCCTTTCAGTTGAATCCTCACTAACCCCTCTGGCTCCTTGCTGTCCCGAGCCCCAACCCTAAGAATATTGACACCTGCTTTCTTGGCTCCTGTTTCCATAATTCCAAATGTTGCTGGATAAAGGCAGAAATGGGCAGATTAATTCTGCTAGTTATATGCTTTGTCGCCAGCCCCACCTTGGCCTTTTCTGCTGATCAATGAATGTCTCCTGCTTGTGCAGTGGTAGAACACTGCCACTGTCTCAGCCTGGAGCCCTAAGCTGGGGTGGCCAGGCTTCCCCATGCATGTGGTGCCTCTCTTCTGGGCAGGCAGTGCTTTTCCAGCCCTGACCCCTCAGGCCTTCCTTGTGCCCTGGTGATCCCAGCCATTCGGTCACAGAGAAGGACACCTTTTCCTTAGGAACAAAAACCATACAGCCCATCAACACAGTCCAAGGAGATATCTGAGATTTTCAGTGATGAGTAGGACAGTAGTCTGTCAGATGTCAGTTTTAAGCACACCCTGAAGCCTTAATACCATCTTTACAGAACCCAGTGTTCCCTGCCATCTTTACAAAGAATGAAGCAAAGTACTCGATACAATATGGCCAGCTCATTGACTTTTAGCAGTAGGCAGGGGCTAAAACTAGTAGAGAAGCTAAAGTAGTACCAAAATTTGGTGGTTACTTGGGCGGTGGGTGAGGGATGCATGGAGAAGGGTAGGGGATACAGTGAGGAAGGCTGGCATCTCAAATCCTTATTTCACAAATGCTCATTAATCACCTGCCATTTCGTAGGCCCCCTACAGCCTCCCCCTAAAGGTGAAAACTCTGAAATATTGGTGCACTGGTTCTCAAATTGTTCTATGCAGTTCTATGGAAAACTTTAGGCTCCTTTTCACACAGGCCTGAGGATTGGGCATTAGCTTCAGTTTAGAACATTACGGGTAGCATGGCAGGCAAGAACAAGGTTCTAGAAGTGCTCAGGGTTGAATCCCGGCTATATCTGTCATCAACAGAGTCACTTCAGGCAAGTGACTTCACATCTCTAACCCTTACCTTGCTCATGTGTGAAATGGGAATCATAGTTTGACCTATGCATACAGTTGTCACCAGGATGAAATAAGGTACTTAATAAACCCTCAGTAAATGTTAATTATTGCTTTTCTACCTCAGCACATTTTTTAATTATGAGAAGAATGCAAATTCTTACATTTCTTTATTGATTCGCTGAGCTTCTATTTCCTGAGTACCTACTAGGTGTTAAGCCCTTAGGATAGCTTGGTAAACCAAATTTACAAAAACTCAGATATACTAGAAATGGTTACCCTATGTCTACACCAACTTCATTTCGGCTCTGAATCCTTATACCTTTCTCTCTGTGTATGTAAAGTATACTAACAGGTTTTTCACTACCATCTAGAGTTGTTCAGTCACTTAATATATCCTAATTCCCCTTCAAGGCAATACATATCTACCTAAGCCGTTGCTTTTAATGGTTGAGTGTTGTTTCTCTGTGAATGGCCTGTTCACCCATGCCCTTGCTAATGAACATTCAGATTTTCACCAGTTATTTTTTTTTTTCCTTTAAGAATCACAACTGGATAATGTTCTAGATAAGTAATAGCCATTGTTACTTTCATTTAGCCATTCCCAAATATTGGTCAAAAGATTAGCTTGGATTTTTTACATAGACTTGAGCAGATTACTTCCTTCCCAAGGTACAGCAAGCTCACCCTTCTACCAAGTGTCTGTTATAGGCCCTCTCCTCACACTGCTGCCTGTTAAAACCTGGTGTTTCCAGTGTGATGGGTGAAAATGATATTCTAGTGACTTCCTGAAGATGATATTTTTGCATATCTTTTATTGGCCATTTGCGTTTTTTCTGTATCTGTTCATACTTACTCCTTGTCAGTCACTTTGTTTTCTGTGTCTTCTGGCACAAATTTTCTTTTTTACTTTTACTACTTCACTTGCCACTTAGTAGGTAGACAGACTATTTGAAAATTGAAGTCTGGTCTCATTGCTCCTCCTAAAACCTTAAAGAGCTTCCTGGTACATTTGGGATCAGTGCCACACTGTGACCACAGCATTCGGGCCTCCTGACCCTCAGCCCACATCTCCTGTCACTCGCGGCTGCTCCTTCTGCTTCTCCAGGACGCCAAGGTGGATCCTTCACCAGACACTTGCATTTACTGTTACCTCTGACTAAAACCCTTTTCCCCCAGTCTTTACATTACCAGTTCTTCTCACATGCAGGATTCAGCATAAATGTCATTTCCTCAGAAAGGCTGACCTAGACCACTGCCTCTGAGTACAGGGCCCAGTTAACCACCAGCACTGTCCTGTCCATTCCTCTGCCTTTTTTGGCTGACTTTGTGTCTCCCTCCTAAGTGTGGTGGGAGGAACATTGTCTTTCTTGTTCCCAAGTAGCACCACAGGCAGCCAGCTGGTGTTCCGAATTATTTACAAATGATTGAACACTGATCTGTTTTGTTACTTTCATCCTAGGTATTTTATTACTTTCATCACAATTGTAAGTAAATAGGAATCTTTTGAAATTGGTTTATTTTGCCTACTTTTGACTGATTTTATGTTAGTTGCAAAATACATCTCTGCTTTATAGTGTACATATATTTCAGTACAGTAGACCTTTCCATTGCAAATAAAACAGACCCATCATTTTCCAACCTATTTTTAAAATCACAATTTCAATCAGCCATTTTTTGTGGCAAGAGTTATAAGAAAGGTTTAATTTTAACTTAATTGTCTTAGAATATTTTGCCCACTCACACCAACATTATCTCTTTTATTCCTACTCCCCAGTCTGTCTACTTCTCTGCCTTCACCTGGCAGACCCAGCCAGTGCATCCTTGGCTCTTTTGATTAATAAGCTGTGACAAACTAAATGCAGAGAACATCATTTGTTCTCTGGACTCAACGATCTCTATTTGTTAGTTAAAGACATAACTGAAATAAGGCCTTAGCCACATGTTGGGTAGCTTGGACACTGGTTATGGCTTGAACATAGTAGGACTGTTCACTGAACTTTAGCTCAGTCACTGTCAGGAACAAGTGCAAAGACCCTGTGGTGAGCAATAGCATGACTCATCATTGCTAGAGAGCAGAGAATAAGGATATGTGATGAAAAGTAAGAATGATGCAGGCAGACAGAGGCCGCTGTGATATTGTAAATTACATTAAAGACCTTGGTTTAGATCCCAGGAGCAACAGAAGCAATTGAAGTGTTTTCAGGAAGGGCAGATAGTTTCAAGTTTTCTTTGTACACTCCAGCCACACTAGAAACTTTGGAAGAGAGAGAAAATAGCCAAAAGCTGCACAACATGGTCCTTTGCCTATAAATTCTGAATGTAATTCAGTGTTTTTGGAATTCTCTCTTGCTGCCTTATACTCTAAATTTTTTCCAAAGCAAGTGCAGGGATAAAAATCAAAATGCCAGGCCTCCCTGGTGGCACAGCAGTTAAGCGCTGTGCTGTGGAGCTGTCGGCAGCAGCAACGCGAGTTTGACAACCAGCGGGGAGATTCCCACATGGCGCGGCAGACCTCTCCTGCCTCACCCGCTGCTCCCCTCAGCAGTGTATTTCCATTGATCTGACTGTTCTGCTCTCCACTCTGTCTCTGGTGAACCCTCTTGCCACCCCATGCCTCTGGCCTGTACCCCAGTTTGTATACAAAAGTACATTTAAAAAAATAAAAAATAAAATAAAATAAAATAAAATGTCACAGTTAGTCTCTATCAAAGGTAGTTAATGAACAGCTTTATGTGTCTAGCAAAGAGAGACACATAAAAAAAATCTAAGAAATGGAATATCATCTGCTAGCCTAGAAAAAAGAGGCCAGCATGAGTGTTTATGAATAGAACAGCTAAATGTTAGAAAAATAATACAGACTAAGTAACCAGTTCTGGGTCATAGATAATATGTAATCATTATGGGAGAGTATATTATTTGGAATTTAATGGAAGGGTTCAAACATATAAAATACTTTGAGTACCTATGAGATGGAGTGGTTTCATTCAAACTCTTCCCTGAGATATCACTTTTTCAAAGAGCTATTTATTAGTGCATGCATATGAATCAAAACTGATGGAAAACAAAGATTAATAAAACTCAATAATATTATTTGATTGTATGGGCACTAGATAAAATGGGGACATTGTTAGCTTCAGACAGTTATATTTTACTCTCTCCAGATTTCAGTCATTAAACTTATAACGTAGTATAGGAGGATGTTGGTAATTTTGTCTATATTGAAATATTAGACATATTTTCACTACTACTGTATTTCTTTATCTCTATAATTTTCACAATTCATTCAGTACTTGATACTTAAAAGACACTCAGAGACCAGCTATAAATTTCCATTGGAATGAGTTCAGTTATCAAAGATAAAATTGCCTTCAAAGTGTGAACTAATTGCCATACCATTTTGTTAAAATAATATCCCTATCACAGAGGCACTCCCAGTTAGGATCGCTGTCACAAGTGGACACAAGGCCACTGGAGTGTTACACAGACCACCATGCTCACCCTCCCATCAGACATTTTTAGGACAAGCATACCATTCAATTCTGATAGAAGTAAAAGTCACAACTTTTCACAGATACCTGAAACGTGTGATCCTTTAACTCTAAGCCATACACAGCATTGTAAGCCAGTGTTGCATCAATAAAAAAAAAATTATTAAAAATACATTACAAGTTTCAGTCCCTGAAATACTGAGCTTCGAGGAGCAATGGTTTGCATCACTCAAGGATTTTTGTTGTCTGTATTGCAGGAAGGAAGAATTCACACCTTCATCCTTCACATGAAGAACTTATCTCCTTGGAGAGCTTAGTGTGTTTTTAGCTCTCTGTTAAGAGATAAGGAGAATTCAGGCAGCTCTCCTGCCCACCTGCAACTCTGCTTTTTCTGCTTTTCCTCATAAACCTGTCTTTTAAATATGAGAATTTAAAATAGTGTAACATGTCCTCTTCACTTTCAAGGACCTGATCTTTATGATCTTTATTAAAACCAACAAACAGTTGAATCAATACTCCACTTTAATGAATGTGCCAATATCTTGAACTATTTCTAATAATAAGTGGGTAATAAAATAAGTTTGTGTGTGTGCATGTGTGTGTGTGTGTGTGTGTGTATGCATGTATGGATATCCATTTTTACTCTAAAACAGTATGTATATGACACCTGAGTCATTTTTAGAGTCAGGAGCTTTGACTTGACCTTTCAAGAGAATTTTGAATAAAAATTAAGGGAAGAAAATTATTCCTTTAGTATTCCTTATTTATAAAAATGGCCAAATTTCATTTACACTGATAATCAATGTATTGGAAATAGTGGCTAAATTAGAACTATTTTCCAGCTATTTCGGTATCTTGTTTTCTGTCCAATGCAGCATCATATCAGATTGGGTGATTAACAATTTATGTACTCCATCTTGAACATGAAAAATTAAACATTGGGGAGGGGGTATCAATGCATATATTTTGACCGCAGAGGCTAATATAGAAAGTTAGTATAAAGAGAATTTGGTTGGAATTTCACCATCATTTATAAAGATTGCTTAAGGATTCTAAAATTTTCTTTTCAGCTAGAAAGAATGTAAAGTGAGAGGAAATTTTTATTCTTTCTGCAACACCAGCTGAATGCATTTTAATGGGCTGTGGTGTCACTGGTGATTTATTGCCCTTTTTCTTTCCTTTATGCATTATATTTGTCATTTTGCTATGGCAGTTTCATCTATAAAACAGTATAGTTACAAGAAAATGGTGAGAGGATACAGGACTGCCAGGGGAGATTCTGTTCCTTTTCCCTTGTCATTTGGGGGAAGGAAATACTGAGTCAAATGTCACAGATCTGGCATCAAAAGTCATTTTTTTTTAATGTATATTGCACTGAAAGAGTATTGTTTTCCTTTTTCTACATAAACTTAAGAATTTCAGTGTAAAAGATGTTTAATATATAAGAGCAATTTAATTTTTCAATATCCTTTCAACAATTTAATGGAGAATGGATATCTTCTTTCTATCAGTAGTATGATAATGGAAAATGAAACAGTAAATTTAACTGCCTTTTGTATGTTTAAGTCAAATACAACTTTCTGTCTCGATTAGCATAAATTAAGATTTTATATTTTAGAAAATCTACCTTTAATTTCAATGTTAATCTGATGCATTCATTGTGCCTGTCCTAAAGGGATGGAGTTAAACTCTTCTTGCCTATAACATGTTATAAAAGTATACACTTTTAATTTTATAGTAAAATAAAGTCATTCTTGATATTAGTGAACATGGAGAAGAACTGGAAAATTTTAAAATATTTATCAAAAATAGTGTTTTCTCTGTTCTATTAGGTCTCTCTTTACCAGACACATAAAGCTGTTCATTAACTACCTTTGATAGAGACCATTTGTGACATTTTGATTTTCATCCCTTCAGTTACTTTAGAAAAAAATGTTACTGCAATTTAGAGTATAAGGCAGCAAGATTAATTCTAAAAACAATGAATTTCATTCAAAATGTATAGGCACAGGACCATGTTGTGCAGCTGTTTAATTAACTTTGATTGAACTACTCTCCCTTATAAAAAAGATAGTTTTAAAATACAGTAAAATACTTAATATTTGTGAGATTTTTTTTTTGTTTTTCACTTTTTGAGTTTTTATGGTTGTGACCCAATTTACTTAATCAGAATGAAGAGGGAGTCAGAATTCCCTTCAAGATCTTAGCACAGCAGGATACAGAGGAGTCAGGGGATCAAGAAGATAACATGGATAGATCTAGAATAAACAAAACTCCTTTTGGGGAAGAATTCTTATCTTAACTACTTTGCTGGCCTTGTGAAAGAACTGCGGGGGGGCGGGCAGTGAGTCAGGGTTGGCAGGCCCTCCCCACAGAAGAGCTTCATTACATTTGCCTTTTTGACATCACCCGGGTCAGATCTTGTTCATCAGTGGCTCTATTAGGCTGCGAGGGAATTCCAAACTCTTTAAAAGTTGACTTCTAACATTGTATCATGTTAAAACTGTACACACACAACTTTAAGAATTGCCTTTGTCATTTTTAATGTGAGAAGATCTTGGGTTTGCCTTTTAAATGTCTGACTTATTCTCAAGCCCTGGCATGTCTAGTTTACCTACCAGGTATTTTTAATCCAATAATCTTACTTTCTCTGAAAGATGGTCTATTGGGAAAGGATCACTCTCCTTCATGGAATTTGTCTACCTACTTTCCTATCTTATATGCTTGTCAGAGTGGAATCCAGGTCTCAGGAAGGGACTATCTCATTTTCCTTGATGACAGATCATTGGAAACATTATTTTTATTAATAAGCCATATACCATGGGGTAAACTGCAACATTTGAATGCTTGATGTAAAAAGATCAAACAACAGACTTTTTTTTTTTAAAGATTTATTTTTTATTTATACATACAAGCTGGGGTACAGGCCAGAGGTGTGGGGCGGCGAGAGGGTTCACCAGAGACAGAGCGGGTAGCAGAACAGGCAGATCAGAAGTACACTGCTGAGGGGAGCAGCGAGCGAGGCAGGAGAGGTCTGCCGCGCCATGTGGGATTCTCCCAGCCAGGCGTCGAACTCGCGTCACCGCTGCCGACAGCTCCACAGCGCAGCGCTTAACCGCTGTGCCACCGGGGAGGCCCCACAAACAACAGACTTAAAAGAAATTTCAAGCCAGTGGTGGACCATTTAGGGTGGGTCGAAGATTTGCACAGCTCCTGATGGGTAGCTGATCTGCCCTTTCAGACATGGATGGGAAAGTATGAGAGCCACTGCCTGCCTCTGACCAGCTCTTAGGGAACAGTGAGCATCCTCAGGCCTGCACTGCAGATCATTTCACACCCACTGGCACCTGTCCTAGGGCAGTTTTCAAACATGTCAGACAAGAACCCAGGTCTAAGTTTTCTCCACGTTGTACTGCAATAGGATATTTCCCAGAGGAACTCTGCATTGCAGTGCACATAATTTGGAAAGCTTACTTTCTAATTTAGAAGGTGGTGAGCTCCAGTCCTAAATTCTTGAGTATTTCTCTCAAATTCTAAATCTTAGCTCCCATGCCTATAAAACAAGAATGGCTATTCCTTCACCTCATGGTGAAAGAATGAAAACACTGAAGGATATAAAGGACCTGCCGCACAGCTGGCTCAGATTGAAGGCACAGGAATTGGCAGTTGCTAGTAACTTCTTTAGGATTTTGTGGTGTTCATCTGTAGAGGATTGTTTCATGGCTCTTTGGACTTTCAAGAGAAGTGGGTAGTGATCCGGGCCACCGCCAGCCCCAAGTTTGAGTGTTGCAGCCCTTCACAGAGGTTCAAACTTGAGTGTCCAGGAAAATGATTCCTTGATGCTATGTCAGGTGTTATTTACATAGACACCAAGTGGATGCTGTGGTCTGCAGAAGCAACCAAGCATGCGAGGAACGTAATTATGCTATCATATGTCAAGACCTGTAACGAGTCTCCCACAGATGATATTTTCCATTTGCCTGTCTCTGGGATATAAACAGCATCAGCATGACCCAGGCCATTATCTTGCTACTGGCAATGATGGTGATGATGATAATGATGAGAAAAGTTATTGCGTTTTCAAAGACAACTACTTTATTTGAAGCAACAATAGCCCAAAGCAGTGTCTACCCCGCTCTGCTCTTCCCTGTAGCCCAGCACACTGAATTAAAACGCCAGGCTCCCTTTGTTGTCTTGGCCATTGGGGGTTCCTTTGTTCTTCTCTGTCCTTAGTTTAAATGTGGACACCTTTCTCTGTGTTTGTCCTTCAGTAACATCAGTTCTCAAGAGATCAGGAATGGAACTTTCTGGAAGTCCCATTACAGATTATCTATTGAATAACTTTTTCAGACTCTGAATCTGAAGTTGGAAAAATGCAGAGCAGTGTGTATGGGAATGAAAAGCATCACAAGTTTTCTTCAACATGTTTTCATTTAGAAGAGTAAATAACTATCTCTGAGAAACAATATTTGAAAATAAGTCTGGCACCTGCCTTTGAGTTTAATAAATGGCATCTGCTGTGCACATTTATCAGTATCTCTGATGAGTTTTCACATTTACTCTGGTAAATATCTAAGCAATACATCATTTGAGCAATGTAATTGATGTTCATTTTAATATGTATAATTTACTTATTGGTATTGCTAATGATGCAGTTATTAATTATGGTTTATTATTAATTATAACAGTTCTTTCATGTTGGAACCCTTGTCAAAACACATTGACTTTTTTTGGGATTTTAGCGAGGTGTTGTTCTTACAGAAGTTTAATTTTGTCTTTTTTAATGAAGATTATGTGTATTTTCATAGTAGACATGATAAAGTTATCTTTATAATGGTGTTAATCAATTTTATGGGTTATCTTTATGTCTTTAAATCATTTCATTATATCATGAAATGGTGTATATTTATGTATAAAAGCACACACACATATGCTTGGTATAAACACATCAGAGTGTGTTACATATATCTTTTTAAGGGCTTAATAAAGGGAATTTCCAGATGTCCACCTGATTTTTTCTGTGAATAACAAGGAAGTTAGAAAGTGTTTCCAAAGCAGGGTCATAGAAATATATTTCATTAAATTATATTGTTCTTAATAGAATCATTTTAGCATTATTGAATCAGAATTTTCTCCTTTTCTTGCTTTCTAAAAAGCTCCAGATCATTGCAATTGCCCTCCAGCAGAAATTTTGGCTCGTTTAAAGACTTCTAAAACAAATTCCACATATGATCATGAAAAAATGATCTGTAGCTACTTAATCATTACAAATATTGAATTCATAACACTTTATTCTTGACAGATACTCATTTCCTCTCTCTCTGTTATGGACTCCGTTAACTTTCTCATCATTGATAGATATATATTTCACTGCTTTGCTGTTGGAAATGTAACATTTTGCCACTAATACATATTTCCATGCTTTTTCTTTCTCTTTTCTCATTTTATTATTGATGAAAGTTTGGTCAGTAAATTTACTAGAAAAGATTTATCTGTCATCAGCATGCTGAGAAAAGTCCCTCCCAATGTCTTCCAGCTATGTGTAGGCATGCGCAGTGGAGCCAGTGTTCAAACATTTCCCTTCTTTTTCCGCATGGTACCTTGATTCCCATGTAAGTTCATTCAAAAGAGGCATAAATGCCTCACTTTTTAGAAATTTCCTTGCTAAATACTAGGAATCAGTGGGGGGAAGACCCCAAAATAGAACAAGTTATTTTACTTTCCACTTCCACATTTTCCTCTTCCTTCTTTCCTTTTATGTCCACTACCCTATGACTGAGGACTATGTTATAAATGTAAAGAACATGGCTGGGATGTGAGAAATCTAAATGAGAGGGAAATGAGGGTAAATGAGAGAGAAAGGAGAATTTTTTTTTAAAGATTTATTTATTTATGCATACAAGCTGGGGTACAGGCCAGAGGCATGGGGTGGCGAGAGGGTTCACCAGAGACAGAGTGGGGAGCAGAACAGGCAGATAGACGGAAAAACACTGCTGAGGGGAGCAGCGGGCGAGGCAGGAGAAGTCTGCCACGCCATGTGGGAATCTCCCCAGCCAGGCGTCGAACTCGCGTCACCACTGCTGACAGCTCCACAGCACAGAGCTTAACCGCTGCGCCACCAGGAAGGCCTTGTGAGAGATCTTTGATTCAGCAAACATATTCTTGTATGTGCTGAGGACATATAATGAAACATCAGGTCATGCGAGAGCCAAAAAGTAAAGCCACCTTTGTCCCAAGAAGTTACATTAGTATATGATATATGGGATTTACCAAAATAACTAGATTAAAAATAGTAAGCTGGGCCTCCCTGGTGGTGCAACAGATTAAGTGCAACGCTGTGGAGCTGTTGGCAGCTGCAGCATGAGCTCAATGCCAGGCTGGGGAGATTCCCACATGGCGTAGCAGACCTCTCCTGCCTTGCCCACTTCTCCCCTCAGCAGTGTACTTCAAGTCAATCTGCCTGTTCTGCTCCCCCTTCTGTCTCTGGTGAACCCTCTTACCGCCCCACACCTCTGGTCTGCACCCCAGCTTGTATGCATAAATAAATAAATCTTTAAAAAAAATAGTAAGCTTTCTGCAAGAGGGGTGAAACAGGTAGGAAAAAGAATAACTTCCTACAATTCCATGTGATACTTGAGCTTGTGACCTTGGCACATGAGTAGGATTTGAACCTCTAAAAAGAAAGTAAGGTAAGCTTCCATGGATTGGAGAAGGAGGTGCAGGAGAAAGGATCCTTAGAAGGGGAAATATTGGCTCGAGAAAACCGAACATTGATTTCTATTTCCTTGGGATATCTGTAGATGAAGGAAAATAGAGAGGAGAGGTGTAAGATGGGGAAGAGGGCTAGAGGCAGTTCATGAAAGCCTTCATTGCCTTTTGAAATAAGTGTCAGGAAGCTCATTTTTGTTTTTATTCTTAAGTGAAAGATTTTCCTGACTAGGGCTACTCATTAGGAAGTTTCGTATAGCCATGTCTATAGTGTAGAAGAGACTGGGTGGGATTTCTTCTTGGAAGTTAAATACAAAAGTTCAGAACAGAAATAAACCAGATTGTGGCAGTGGGCATGGAAAAAATATGAAGAAAGTTTACATTGCTGACTTTAATTAGAGATTGAACAAAAGGAGAAGGTGGGAACTGACTTGTCTAATGTTAGGTAACTTTTCTTCAACCCAAGGTCAAAATGAATCAACCTCTTTTGTAATGTATTGATCTTATGTACTGACGGTCAAAATATCCTTATTCACAACCAGAATTTATTTGCATGCTCCGACTTTTATTGAGTACATACTACATTCTAGGCACTAAGGATAGAGAGTAGGCATGCTGCAGCTTTCCTATGTAAAAACTTGAACTTTTGCTTCTGTTTGAGCTTATGTCTTCAAAAATATTCAACATACTGATACAGATCACACATGGTCATTGTTTCTTCTACATGTCTGCTATATTCTTTCAGTGAAAACTTAACAAGTGACCACATGTGGGCAATAAATAACCCTTGCTATTTAAAAGCTCCAGTGAAAATGTCATTAGGGCACTTACTTTTCTTTTCCTTGGTGAAATTAATGACTTTAATACCTTTCCCCTTTTGTCACAATCCTTCTTTTCTACCTGTCAATCATTCATCTTCCTTTTTTTCATTCCTTCACAGCACCTCTACCTTGACTGCATATTGTGCTAGGGGTCCCCCGCATCTCCCTCTTCTTGTACATTTCAGAATCACGGTGACTTTATTACCAAAATTTCCTTTCTGCACCTAGTCCTTCGTCCTCATGCATTTATCTTATTTTTATTTCAGGATTTTGATTTTCTCATTAGGATGTTCTGCAATTTTGTGTTTTCATTCTTTTGTTAGGCTCTTCTCTTTATAACTTATGAAGATTATTTTCAACTTGAATCTTGTTTCCAAAGCATTAGCAGGAATAACCTGAGTTTTCTATGTTATTGTGGAAGGTCACGATGCAGTGATAAAAGAGCACCTTCATGGTGAGGTACCTGGGGACCCAGGGAGTAGTCCCCTCACTTTTCTTCTCACTGACTTAGGACAAGCTACTGTCCTGGTAGAGACTTTTATCAGTCATCAACATACTGACAAAAACCCTTCCTCTCGGTGCTGGATCTCTCTAGGCATACTCACTGGAGTTTTTAGTCAAAATATAACTGACCCCTGGCTGCTTCTGCTGCTTCCATTTCTTCATTTGTAAAATGTTATTAATTACACATTATGGTGTACTGTTTAATAAAAGTTACATAAGATACCTGGCACATAAGTAGGTCTTCAAAAAAAGACTAGTCTTATTTTCTAATTTAGTAAACTCTGGGCAGCTACTCAATATAATTTAAATTACTTTCCAATTAAAGAGTATCTTCCAATCTCTAAATCTGTAGCTAATTATAAAACTCAGGTTCAATTCTATCAGGATCATCTCTTAACTTGAGTAGAAGGACATTTTAAGATAGGGCTGTGAAGGAAATTGTTTAACTGATGAAGTAAGATATTAATATACCAGGAGGTCTTTTAAAAATAACTCAGTGAAATGTTTTTCCCATTTTACCATAATATGTGTAAAACTTCCTCACAGATACTAAGGGACAGCGATGCTTGAGTTGGATTTTTCTGCCTGTTGTGTATTACATGCAGGTTCTTGAGTTTCACCTTAGACTTTTTATCCAGAGTCCACAGTGAACCCAGCCATCTGCATGTTTCAAAAGCCTTCCAAGTAATTTTTTTCCCAACTCTAACTGGAGAACCTCTGTTCTAGAATGCACTGAATGAAGAGTTGTGATTACCCTCTCTTGAAGACCCCAAGAATCCTCACTGTGATTTTAAGAACCACCTTTTTTGTGTGTCTTCACACCTCATATGAAAGACACATTACAATTCTGCATAAAGTTACTAGGCTCTTTACATTTTTTGAACCTCAGAAATACTGAATATTCTAATGAGTCCATAGAATTTACTAGGTATAGTTATTCTTTGATAAGTTAATGAGTGACCGATTTTAGGCAGCAGAAAAACCTATGAGGAGATTTTGCAAACAGCTATTACTTTGTGCAGAAAACTGGTGACACTTTCTCCCATAGAAATGATTTTTAAGAGCTAATTATAAACTTGACCTGACCCAGGGCCCGAAGTCTAAAAGAAAATGTAAGGAACAGTAAATCTTTGTTTTAATTCTTTCAAAGTTTAGTTCCAAACAAAGTGTTAGAAATGTCCACTGTTATCTGATGTAGCCTCAAAAACTTCCACTCACTCCCTTTGTCAGTTATTCCCTTTATTGAAAGGCAAACGCATTTGGTACCTAGTTATTCATGTTATTTCCTCATTTTCTGACTTAACCGTGATTTCAGAATGAAAATGGGAAAATAGTTATTTCATGAGACTATTAACAGCTTAAGAATTCTCTTGAGAATCGGGCCTCCCTGGTGGCGCAGCGGTTGAGCGCTGCACTGTGGAGCTGTCAGCAGCACGCGATGAGGGTTCGACACCCAGCTGGGGAGAACCCCACATGGTACAGCAGACCTCGCCTGCCTCACCCGCTGCTCCTCTCAGCAGTGTGTTTCCAATCTGCCTATTCTGCTCCCCACTCTGTCTCTGGTGAACCCTCTCGCCGTCCCCCGCCTCTGGCCTGTACCCCAGCTTGTATGTATAAATAAATAAATCTTAAAAAAAAAAAAGGATTCTCTTGAGAATCTTAGTGTCCTGTTAAGTGATAAAGCTTTGTAGTTCATCTTACACGCAGGGTGTTGGCCACATCAATAAATGAGAGCAGTATAACTGTCATGAAATTAGAATAAAAAGTAGATTGATTATTTTGAGACAATGTATGTCAAACAATGTGGTATCAATATTTGTGAAAAATTGTGGTTTTATTACTTATAAGTTGTATGTGCTCTGCAAGCCCTATACTGGAAATTAGGGATAAAAGGAAGGGTTATAAATTCAAAAGACTAGTCACATTACAAACAATACATAAAGTGTGAATCTAGATTACACCAAGAGTAGTGATTAATTTTGCATTCCCAGGAAGAAAACCAAAAATCTTGGAGATGTTTTGCAATCATGTATAATGTTAAGGTTCACCTGGAAAAGCTAAACAAAGACAATAAATTCTAATTCTCTGAGCAACAAGAGTTGAATGGGCTCACATAGTCTTTAAAATGAGGGTAGGGCCTCCCCGGTGGCGCAGAGGTTAAGCGCTGCACTGTGGAGCTGTCAGCAGCTGCGACGCAAGTTCGGCGCCTGGCCGGGGAGAATCCCACATGGTGCGGCAGACCTCTCCTTCCTTTGCCCGCTGCTCCCCTCAGCAGTGTATTTCTGATCTGCCTGTTCTGCTCCCCGCTCTGTCTCTGGTGAACCCTCTCACCGCCCCACACCTCTGGCCTGTGCCCCAGCTTGTATGTATAAATAAAAAAAAAAAAAATTAAAGTGAGGGTATTGCTATTTTTTAGAAAAAGAAAAGAAATCCACCTCTCCAACATTAAAAGAAAACGAATAAGATTCTGTATTCCATAAAGTCATGAAAATTCTAGTACAGAGTGACTGAAACTTCCTTCAGGTGAAATTTTAAAATATCTTTTGGACCATTAATCTTTGTAACCCTCTTGGAGAAACAATATCTTTACATATTTCCTGTTTCCATTTTATTATTTTTGAAGTTATAATTATTGAGATAATGATGATTTACATCACAGTATATGTACTAGGGTACCCCTCTGCAATTGTATGTTATTTTACCACACCCACCACCAAACCCCAGTAATCCTCCATTAGACCCTCCTCTCCACTTTGCCCCCACCCACTACTTCCCCCTTTTGGTAGCCTTCTGGTGCTCTTTTCCCTCCTGTAATCACCCATCTCTCCCTTTCTCTGCCTCTCCCCTTGTCCTCCAAGCTGCCTCAGCTGTATGGTTGGCTTTCAAAGTTTGTCTTTGACCTTTTGTTTGGTTTTTATATGTTCCAAATATAAGTGAAACCATCCGTATTTACCTGTCTCCTTCTGACTTACTTTGCTTGAAATAATCCCTTCCAACTCCATTCATGTTGCTTCAAATAACATGAGTTTTTTGAACACTGAGTAGTATTCCATTATGTATATATCCCACATTTTCTTGATCCCTTCATCTTTTTTGGGACATTTAGTTTGTTTCCATATCTTGACGATAGTAAATAGCACTGCAGTAAACAAGGGAGTGCAGGATACCTTTCAAATTAGTGGATTTTTGTTATTTCAGGTTTGAAATTGCTGGATCATAGGCAGATACATTTTTTAGTATTTTAAGGAACCTCCACACAGCTTTCCATAGGGGCTGAACCAGTCTTCATTCTCACCAACAATGTAATAAGGGTTCCTTTTTCTCCACATTCTCATCTTAACTTTTTTTTAATTTTTTGGTTGTTGTTGTTGTTTTTTTTTAATATTGACAATTCTCACAGAAGTGAGATGGTATCTCATGATTTTGATGTGCATTCCCTTATTATAAGCAATGATGACATTTTTTCATGTGCCTGTTGGTCATCTGTATGTATTCTTTGGAGGAGTGCCTTTAGTTCTTCTAAAGAATGCCACTGAGATTTTAATTGTGATTGCATTGAATATATAAATTGCTTTGGGTAGGTTGGTCATTTTTTTCCCCCCTTCCAGGTTGGTCATTTTGACAATATTAATTCTTCCTGTCCATAAGCAGGGAATATTTTTCCATCTCTTTGTGTCTTCTTCTAGTTCTTTTAACGATGTTTTATAGTTTCCCTGTGTAGGTCCTTTGCCTTCTTTGTTAAGTTTATTCTCAAGTATCTAATTATTTTTGGTGAGATTGTCAGTAGAACAGCATTTCTTCTTCAAATTCACTGTTTGAGTACAGTAAAGCAACTGATTTTTGTGTATTGATTTTGTATCCTACTGTTCTGCTGAACCAACTTATTTTTTTGATTAGTTTTTGAACAGGGTTTTTGTGGCTCTCTTTATGTAATATCACATCATCTGCAAATAATGATAACTTTACCTCTTTGTTACCAATTTGGATTCCTTTTATAGCTTTCTCTTGCCTAATTGCTCTAGCTAGGACTTCTAATATTATATTGAATACCAGTGGTGATTGTGGACATACTTGTCTTTTACCAAATCTTAGTGGAAAGGGTGTCAGTTTTTCATTATTGCAAATGATACCAGCTGTGAGTTTGTCATATAAGGCTTTTATTATGTTAAGATATCTTTGGTTTTTCCCCAGTTTTTCAAGTGTTTTCATCATAAATGGGTGCTGAATTTTATCAAATGCTTTCTCAGTATCTATTGATATGATCATGTGATTTTTTTTTTTCCTTTTCGTTGATGTGGTTACATTACACTGATTTTCAGATGTTGAACCATCTTTGTGTTTCTGATATAAATCCCACTTGGTCATGATGTATGATCATTTTAGTACATCACTGGATTCAATTTGCTAAGATTTTATTAAGCACTTTTGCATTTGAGTTCATTAGGTTGATTGGTCTATAGTTTTCTTCCTATGTTATCTTTGGATTTTTTATCAATGTAATGTTGGCCTTATAAAATGTATTTGAAAGCATGCCTTTCAAATAGGAGGTGATGTTTTTTGAAAGTGTCTGAGAATGATAGGAATTAGTTTATCTCATTGATCTCCGCATTAGGGAGAGATCATGGGTTGGTAAGTATTATGCCTTCCTGTTGTGTTGTTTCCTTAATCATTATACAGCATCCATCCCTATCTCGTTACATTTTTAAGTTGGAAGTCTATTTTATCTGAAATAAATATGACTGTCCCTGTCTTCCTTTGGGTTCCGTTTGGTTGAAAAATTGTTTTCCATTCCTATACTGTCAGTCTGTGTTTATCCTTGAAGCTTATGTGTACTTACTAGAGACAGCAGAAGATTGGGTTCTGTTTCCTGATCCAACTCAGTGTTCTGTGTCTTTTTATTGGTGAGTTCAGTCTATTTACATTTAGAGTGATTATTGATATATAAAAGTTTGCTAATACCATTTTTGTCCTTAGTTTTCTGATTCTATTTAGATGTTTGATCTGTTTTTTGTGTTATTCCTCTCTTTAGTTTAAATACTAAAGTTTCTTTCAATATTCCATGGAGGTGTCAGGGGGTGAGAGTTGGGGAGTGATGTTTGGTGGTAGCAAACTACCTAAGATTATTTTTGTCTGAAAAAGTCTTTATTTCTTGCTCATATCTGGAGGAAAGCTTTGCAGGACAGAGTATTCTTGGTTGGCAGTTTTTATCTTGGAGATTTTTTTTTTACATGTCGCTCCATTCTATTCTTGCCCCATTAGTTCTTCAGAGAAGTCCGATGTTATTCTAATTGGGGTTCCTTTGTAGGTTATCTGTATCTTTCCCCCTCATCAGCTTCATTATTTTTGTTTGTCTTGGACTTTTGGTAGTTTTACTACTGTATGTCTTGCTGTCGATCACTTCTTTGTTTAGGTAATTTGGGTTTTTTCTTATATCTTTTGGCTTCCTGTATTTGTATGCTCATTTCTCTCTTCACATTTTGGAATTTTCTTCCATTATTTCTTTAAATAATTTTTCAGTTTCCTTCTTTCTTGCTGCTTCTTCTGGGACACCTATGATTCTTATATTTCCTTTCCTTATGGTACCAGATAATTCTCAGTAGTTCCTCATTTTTTTTCCTTTCTATCTTTCTTTTTCAGTTTTGTCTCTTTACCCCATTTGTATCGTTGACTTCCCTCATTTGATGTTCTGTTTGGTTTATTCTACTACTTATTTAGCTTTTTCCAAAGTTTTTTCATTTCTTCTATTGGTATTTTTTCATTTTTATTACTTTCTTATTTAAGAGTTTCGCTTTCAGTATTCTGTTAATTGACTGTGTTTCTTACAGAGTCCATTTCCTTTTCTAAGTTTTCTTGCGTATCTCTAAACAGTTTTTCTCGGTTTTCTTTACATAGTTCCAGTTCTTTAATTTTCTTAATTATGTCCGTTTTTAATTCTGTATTTGATAAGAAGAAAAGTTCTTCCATGTCTTTGTGACTTGGTTCTGGGGATTTGTTTCCTCTTTGTGATGTATTTTTTCCCCTGGGGACTTTCTTAGCCATTTGTATTTCTCTCTGTCCCATGGTTTGCTTTCAGTTTGTACCTCTTTACTTGGGAATTTTGTTGTGTGAGGCTCCTCCTCTCCCAATGTTCTGGATGCTTACTGATTTGTGTGTACTGCCACTGAGGCCTTATGGGGCTTGGTGTGTTGCTGGGACTTTGAGGCCCTAATCTGGGTATGTGGTGTCATACAAATCTCATTGTGGGGGCTGGGAGGGAGGGTGCAGACTTTGAAGCTTACCCTGAGGTATCAGGCTGGTCAGGGGCCAGGGATCTGATCTGGGCATCTGATAGTGTCATAATAGTGTCCTGATCATTGGAAGGTGTGGAGGGGAGACATTTTCCATTTTATTTTCTATCTTTTTTCTTTGTCTTCTCAACTGCCTCACTTTTATGTTTCAGTAGTTCCCATGTTTGCATTCTGCAACCTGTTCTCTGTATGCCTCCATCATATTAGAAGTGGTATTTGGTATTTGGTTTGCAACTGAAATACTTTGCATGTTGTGAGAATGGAGTAGTTTGTTGCTTGGATTCAGTAACAACAGTAAACCAAAGAACTCATTTCCCCCAGTGGAAGGCAGCCTTCATTTTCCATAAATGACACCATTATCCATATGACATCCTTGGTCACTGAGATCTGAGCACACCTGTGTGTGTTTCCAGTGGGGTGCCTTCTGTGATTTCTTCATGCCCTTTCAGTTCTAATTGCCCCATAAGCTCAAACACTGGAGTCTCTTTGCCTTCATGGAGTATCTCATTCCTATTGCTTCTCATTGGTCTCTGAATATTCTCCCTTTCTCTGCCTCAGTGAGCTGTGCATTACTGCCAGTGATTCTCCTCAAGTTCTATTATTCTCTACAGCTTCTCATTTATCACTTTTACTACAGTCTGGTCTACCAGGTAATCAGTGTTTTCACTTCCGTCCTCCATCACTCCCCAACCTGGAACTCGACCCCAGCCAAGTTAAACTAGAATATGATCAGAGATCTTCTGGGTAGACTTTTACAATAGCTGCATAATTTATATTCATATTTCCACCATTGACCCCCACCACCACACACACAGAGTATGTTCTAAGCACTTCTGCCAGATCATCTCTCTCCTGTACTCAGAATCCTCCCATAACTCCTATATCATACTGAGAAAAACAGAATCCTTAAGTGATGATAGATAGAGATGCCCCATCTCTAACAATACCACCCCTCTTTACCTAACTTACTACACTATTAGCCCTCTTCATTATTTCAAAGTCTCATCTTGCACCTTTTAGTTGTTTTTGTTCTCACTCTCTTTCCTTTTTGGAGGTCTCTGTTTAAATGTTCTTTTCTCAAAATTCTATATTTTCCATCTCAGTAGCAACCACTTCCACCTTCACACTCCCCGCCCACCAGGCTTGGTGCTTCTCTGCAGTGTGGAGCACCCATTAAAGTCCTGCATACAATGTTGTTTACATTTTCTTGTGTGGTCTATTTTCTCCCCACAAGAATATAAATTCCATGAGGACAGAGGTCTTCATTTTAACCATTTACTTACTGCTATAGTCCTGATAGTGCATGTACTCCATAAATACTTGGTGAATAAATGCCTATAGCCCCCTATGTTTTAGGGAGCAAGCCTAGAACTGGTCACTATGAAACAGAGGTTATGTGCATCCAAGCATCCCTTTGGTGCTTCCTAATTTTTCCTCTCCTGCCTCTTTAAAAAAGCTTCACTTTTTCTCATGCCAAGATAGTCCTGCTGCTGTGAACATCAGGGTCAGTAACTCTAGGCATCAGTGATAGCCTTCAAGGCTTGTATCCCTGGGACTTTCAGGAAAATTTGTGCAGACATTTCAGTAGCCAGAATCAGCCTGCACCTCAAGCCAGTGGCTGAGTACATTATGTTCTCAGCCTGACTTACTGCTGTTATTTAACATCCACACTGAGCCAAGACTGACTTTTTTCTGCTAAGTTGGAAAACAGCCAAATACTGCACTGGATAATCATTCCCTTTCTTTTGAGATTTTTCACATTAGAGATTATATCTGAAAATTTAAATCATACAGGTTCAATAGAATACTTTTCATTTAATGACTTTTTTTTTGTTTTCTTGGTCATTAAAAAAAAAAGAAGTAGCATCATTGCTAGAAGTCAGTAGAACAGGCATCTGTGAAGATTACACTCCATCATTTTACAACCTCTAATCCTCAGTCTCTGTGTAATATTTAGTTGATTCATCATTTTAATGAATATGTTCAAGCCTAGATAATGTTCACTGTTCAATGCATACATTTGAATTTTTTCTCTTTAAAAGGAGAAAAATGTGCAGGAAATGCTAAACAAAATGCACAGAAGAGGGGGAAAAAGTACCTTTCCACAAAGGAATAGAATTTATACAAAAGACAAACAAACAAACAAATAAATAAAAGTCATACCATTGCAAACCTGGCAAGAAAATAACAAGACAGAGGGGAAATGTTATGAAAACAACACATTAGCCAAGAATTTGTAAATTATACTGTTAATTCATAGATTTGGATGAGGAGAAAAAAACAGTCAGTTGCAACTACATTCTGTCGCAAATCACCCTCCATCCAAGGCAGTCTGACAGCTCATAACCATGTTTCCAAAGAAATATAAGTGGCGAGAAGTGCATCACATGGGAGAGGACGTAGCTATTCAGGGAGAAATGGAGGGGGAGAACATGCAGATAAATGCAGGAATGAAATACCCAGAGTAAAATAATAAGGTTATCTCAGTATCATCATTTATTTAATCCCAACTTGTGTATACGTTGATGTAATCCTAAACACAGACATCCCAATCAGTCCCTCACTCAGACTACCGTGGCAATTATCTGGTAGCTTTCCTATTGCAGGCAAAGGAAGGGTCATTCACAAACAGTCTGAGGCAGCCCCCTTGCCTTTTTTGAGTTGCTCTACCATTTTGAATGTTTGCTACCATAATCACATTGCAACTGTGTCCTGCAGAGAGAGAACATTTCATTTTCTTGACCTGCAATGTGAAATGAGTTAAAAGTAAATGCTGAAGAATGATAATACTGAGCTTATGCTGACTGCATGACAATGTGTTTACCTGCTTCCTAAAGGGAATGAAAAACTGCAGGGGGATCACTTTCTATGACCTAAAGATGGGTAGGGTTAGTCACCAGTTCTCATAGAACTTAGGTAAACTGCTAAAGTGAAAAATAACTAGTTGCTTAGTTAACAAAGAAACATGGGATACTAACGAAACAAACTCTTCTATTACTGTTTGCAATGATTTTTGTCCGGGTTATTTTTATTTTTACTTTTTTAAAAAGCATAACCTAAATAGTATTCTAAGCAATTTTTTTTCCTGGTGCTATATTTACTGGTATAAGCTAATTATGAACTAATAACTTAGTGAATAATTTACTTAGAAAACACATTTGGAGAACTTGGAATCTCCAGCTACTGAGAGAAATGGAATGGCTCCCAATATGCCAGTGTTAGAAAGAGTAAACCCAACTTGATATTGTTTCTTTAAAACTAAGATTTTAAAATTGGATAAAATAAATCAAAATTGAAACACATTGGGCCTGTTTTTCAATTTTGTGAATTTGAAATATTTATTTTTACATGCATTGTTACTGTTTTACCTTTTACATATCTTTCTGTAACATGTATAGTATATCTTTAATTACTAGAAGTTTATTTCATGTAACAGTATTCTCCTAATCTAATACCTGATGATGTATTCCAGTGGTATAGCAGAGTGGTATGCATAATAAGTGATTATAATAGAAAGTATAAACATTGATATTTTCAATAAATATCAATATTTCATCAAAATCAAATATTTTCAGTAAATATCAAACATTGATATTTATCTGGACAAATAACACTGGTCAACATATTTTTACAAAAGTCATGTTATGGAAATAAAATTAGTCATTTCCTATCAATTTGTATGTGCTCAACACGAATATGACAGTCAAATTCTAATTTTGGCTCTAGTTTTTTGGGTTTTTTTTTTTTTTTGGTAATCTGCAATAAATTGATGTTTACATCACAAAATGCATCCCAATCACTGGTCAACAAATTTTTACAAAAGTCATGTTACTGAAATAAAATTAGTCATTTCCTATCAATTTGTATGTGCTCAACACAAATCTGACAGTCAAATTCTAATTTTGGCTCTAGTTTTTTTTTTTTTGTAATCTGCAATAAATTGCTGTTCACATCATGAAATGCATGCCAATAGTAATAGGCCTACGGTAAGTACCTGTAAAAAATCAAGTCATAGACTACTTCTTAGATTTCTTCTCTTGTCTCTTGCACAGCTGTTCAGGAATAGAATAGATGGAAGATGGTTTCCATTGTGCAAAAGCACAGCCTTAAGACTCAGTTTAAAAGAGTCTAGAAATAGTCTCCATTCTTGGGGGTCATGAGTGATTTCTACAGCATTCATGAGGCCCTCAATATCAGAACAGAATACCAGAGTATTTTCCCTTCTGGAGAAAGGCTCCAACTGCTGGTGGTACTTTCACTATAAAGTAATCGTGACATCTTTTCTAGAAGATTCCGTTGTTGGAGTCTTGATCCTAGCAATTCTGCCTTGTTCTTGGATAAGTCTAAATCATGGACCAGGTCATTCAGTTCTTCCTGTGTTAGTCTGTGTGGGGTTGATGATGCACTACAGTGAAAATCTGGATCACTGCATGCTGATGGAACAGCAGAACAGGTCCGCTCACCCTTGTCCTCATCAGATGAATCCAGAGAATATTCTGTTGGAGGTTCTGAAATAGGAAGTCCCTCACCATGTGGAACTTGTCTCAATGCAGACGGAATGTTGCGTAGACTATTCTCAACTTCTTTTGCTTTGTTATTCCACTGGAAAGAGGAGGAACCAAGCAGAAGTAACACTCTGTTATGTGGTTGGTTGGCTCTTTCCACATCATGGGGATGGCAAACAACATTGATGATCTTTTGCATTTAACCACTGTGAAAACTGTGTTATACATGTAGCACAGCATATATGTGGGGCCCAAGGCTTGTCTTGGTCACCAGCCTTGCATCCGAAGTCAAGATGATAAGCCTTCTTCACTTGAGAAATGATACTTTGCTTCTGGTTGGTAAATACCACTTCCCCACAAATAGAGCAGAAATTGTCCATGCTATTAACGCACTTTCGAGGCATGACTGTTCTGTATTGTGCCTAAATGGATAATATAATAGCAGTTCTATGGAACAGTAGCTTCAACTGTCTCACACAAAGTCTGAAATATTTTCAATGCTCAACCTTTGCGACAGGGCTTTATATAGTGCACTGTTTACGTCAGCTTACTTCAGCATCAGCCTGGCAATAGTATTGCATTGCATCAGAAAAGGATGCAATCAACTCTGGATGATGTGTGCATGATGGTATTATGCAATGCGATGCAATATTACATCATTCTAGGCTGATTTAGGATGTTATTGCAGTCCTACTGGATAAATTTACATGGTAAAACATATACAATGAATTATATGAAATACCTTCAAAACGAGAGCTAATAAAAAATTTTCAGGGTTATATTCATGTTCAGCACACCAAGATACTACAGATTAAGTCCTTTTCAAGTCAGTGACAATCTCAATGTTGACCAGTGTGATTAAACCTCTTGATAAGCTCTATCTTTTTTTATCAGGAGAAATCCTTTGCTAAAGCCTAGACATACACATAGAGTGAGCCAAAGGCAAACTGCATCTCACCAATAAGCATTTCCTTAAAATAGATTTTTATCTCCTCTTTGTCTTACACACAAATTGCTTCTGCCAGAGATAATGATCTGAGTTTAAAGTGTGCATGTCATTCTGTCAAAAAATTAACATATACCCACAAATACGATGCCTGCAAAATGGTTTCTATACTGTACTTGCTTTAAATGTAACTCCTCCTTTTTTATACTGAGAAACCTCACCTATCCCAATGCAACATAAACCAGACCCTACTTTGGGGTACAGGGAAGTGAAGAAGCATTTGGCTGAGAATCCCTACCCTGCAGTCTGTCATTCCCAGGTTTAACCCTCAGTTTTGCTTTCTGAGAATAAAATCCTCAATTTTGATTTTTTTAACCTTTACACAGAGGTGTAAAGGTTATCTTCAAATTGAGAGCTAATAAAAAATTTTCAGGTTATATTCATGTTCAGCACACCAAGATACTACAAATTAGGGCCTTTTTAAGTCAGTAACAATCTCACTGTTGACCAGTGTAGTTGGAAAGGTGTTCATTGACATAAAATAGCAGGATAGCCTCCTGAAGATGCCAGAGATAAGAATAACCTGTAACAGTTTATCCAGAATGATGTTTAGTAAGGTGTGATTTTTACATCAGGACTGCTCTCATCACTACTTTGATTGGAAAATGCATGAGGCTGAAAACTCAGCTGATTGCAGCTCTTCCTTGGATCTTCTCTTTGTGTTTCTCTGTTGATCTTGAACTCATTTCTTCAGACTGACAGCCACACCTATATTCAAGATACAGTTGCAGATCAAATCTCAACATGAATAATTTTTGAGAGAAACATTACTTGTATGTTCCCAACAGAAGCAGATAGATAGTGACACATCTTAAACTAAACCCACACTGGAATACACAAGACACAATCCTGATTAAGTTTTTCAAGAATGAGATGAAGGCATGAATGGGAAACCCAATGAAAGGATAGAAAGGAGCTGGCACCAACATTCAATTTTAATTACATTCTACAACAAAAACAAAAAGAGAAGTATAAGGTGAGATATTTGAACTTAAAATTCTTAGTTTCAGAATGATCCGTCCACCTGGGGAGGGTGGTATCACAGCTTCAATAGAGATAATAAAAATATAAAAACTGTTTGAGAACTGCTGAGCTCTGCCACAGCTGTTGGAATCAGGTGGAAGCCCTTATAAAAATGGATTCTGCTCTGTGAATTGAGCATCACATTCCTAGTATTTTTCATCCTGCACTCATTTAGCAGAGAAAATGGATATTTCATCAGACATGGATTTGACATTCCATCACATGCCATAAACAGGATAAACAGTGTTTTGGAAATGGGAAAGCAGGAGAGCAGAGACAGTAGCCATTGAAAGGGTCTGGTTATCTCATCTAGACAGATATTAAGTGTGGGTGCCAGTAGTGTGATCATCAGATGCTTCCCACTTTGTGAATAAATTGCTTAGAAGGAGTCTTTTTGCTACCAGATGTGACCTAGATTTAGATTTCCAAAGGCAGAGGGAAAAGTCTCTATTGTGTTTAAAAAAAAAAAAAAAAACAATTGCTGTTAAAATGCATGGTAAATTAGCTTATCACACTTTTCCAGGTGTTTGGGCTAATATGTTATGGAATTACTGCTTCATTTATGAAATATAATTGAGGAAAGTGTTCCAGCAAATCAAATTTGGATAAAGGCTTAGGATAGCTATTGTGTTGTTAGCAAGTTTTTAAATGGCAAAAAGAGCAGGGAGCCAATAGAGATAATAAAAGTATAAAAACTGTGTTTGAGAAGAACCTCACAAGAGGGTCAGGCATGGGTGTGCTAACCAAATTATTTTATGGTTTGGTAAAATATTGAAGAACAATGTGAACAATTACACTCTTTTCAATGCATATGAAAGCTATTGAAAAAAATCAAAGCTTGTCTGTCTGCTGGCTCTGATAAGTCTTATTCCACTGTTAAATGCAGCAAATTTTTCTTAAATGTAACGTCTTTATTCTCCCTTACTCACCTCTCTCCTTTTTCATTTCCTTTCATCTTCAGGAGCTGCCACGCCAAAACCAGTCCCAGAACCTGAGAAACAAACAGACCATACAGTTAAAATTGCTGGAGTTATTGCAGGAATCTTGCTCTTCGTTATTATATTTCTTGGAGTTGTGCTGGTAATGAAGAAAAGGTGAGCTCCTAGCTGTTGCCAAAGATATGGTTATATCCCATTGTTTGCCAAGTTCCATCAAGTGTGTGAAAATATTTATTGAATTTGATGACTAAGACACATCTGTGACTGCAATGGTTGACATTTTTTATCATATAACTTCAGGGTTATGGGACAAATTTAGAGTAAGCGGCTGGAATTGTGTATGAATATGCAAAACATATCATGCCAGAATAACGTGTAAGAATCATGTGTCTTCCCAAAAATTGATATATAAAACTCTGCAGCATCTTTAAAGTCATTTATTCACCAGGAAATTGTTAGTACTTACTAGGAACATACTAATATATTCGATGTTATTGAAGATACAAGAAAGAAGACTTTTGCTTTTTATTATAATGAGGATATAATGAGTGATTTTTGTGTCCATGTTATGTGTAGGTGTCATGCACTGAGTTAATCAGCAAACACCCATGAGAGAGACATTCTCAAAGAACTGCCTCAATGAAAAAAGGGGCATGGGCAGGGGGTAAAGACATTGCTTAGAGCACCTTGAATGTTATGAAGTCCCCTGTCTAGCCAAAAAGTGGTCTAGAGGAGAAAAAATCAGATACAGCTATATTATGCACTCCTCACCTCTGGTACTTGAAAACTATGCATGTCTTTTGACCTGTGGAAATGCGTAGGTCTTGCTTAATAATATAATGTTCAGTCTATATAAACATTCTCAGCCTGAGATAGATGATAAGAAGTGACAGAATGCATTTCCTGACTTCTTTTATATCTAGTTTTTATCATGTATACAATGGGAGTGAGTCACAAGCAGTAAGAGGTGAGGGTGGCGTGATGGGCAAAGTCATGTCTTAAGAGTCTTGTCTGGTCATCGAGGGAGGCTGGATGTGGAGCTGAAATCTGCTGCTGGCCTGTAATCAGATAGACACACGATGCCATTTTTGTCTTAGAAGGATCATTCTGATTTTAACGTTGAGCGCAGTAAGGAGGGAAAAGAAGTTGAGTCTGGACAAGCAATTGAATAAAGAGTAAGCAACTTTAGAAATAACTGGGAGGTGATAGCAGTTTGAAGGCTGACACCAAGGGAAAAAGAACAACACAGAAAAAGACCTAGTTCCTGGCCTGAACTGCTAATGCGGATAGTCCATTCACCAAAAAAGTAGACTACAGGAAGGACAGCATGTAGGGAAGGAAGACAGAGTCCCCACTTTGCACTTCTTTAATTCGCTGTTCCTGTAAAGTGAGTGGAGATGCTGCTGAGTGGTTGGGAAAAACTGGTATGAGGGAGGAGTAATATTTTCCATGTCAAAATCATCAGTGTATTCCAGGCTGAAGCCATGGGTTTAGGTGAGGTCATTCAGACCTACTGTAGGATAAGAAGGAAGTCAAAGATAAAGGTAGCAGCAGTATTTAAAGAGTGAGTTAATACTCAAATATTTATGTTTGCATGGTCTTCTTTTTTACTTCTTCCTTTATATTTATTGTTCTAGCGAGGCCTGAGGACAAACTCTCCCAGCTGTGTTTGTCACCTCTCTTTGAGCCCATCTTTTCAACTCTTCCTTCCCACTTGTCCTACATCCTCCATTCTGTTCTCTTTTTTCACCTACTGTCTGATCTCCTTATGTTTAATTCTTATTTTTTCTTTTCATCTTCCTTACCTATTTATCTCTTTCTTTATGCCTCATTCTCTTTTTTCCTTCCTGTTATAGTTCTTTACCCCTCATAAATTTTTCTCCTGGAAAATCTCTCCCCACCTCAGTGTTTATACAGATAGCTTATCTTTGGCACCAGTGGTTTTTTATTGTTTTAAAAATATGATTGAGTATAAATTTTAAGCAACTTGGGGCCCTTACATGCCTGGATATCCAAACTAAACATTTTGGAGAAATTTAATTTAAGTTGTGATAGTGTGTTGGAATTTTGTGTCATCTGGCAAGCTCTCTATGAGGAATAGCCTGAAACTACTAATCCAAGTGCCCTTGTGACCTTAGCTAAATGTTAACTCATCCTCCAAGGGTCTGTTGCTGCTGGATTAATTCATTATTCTGCCTCCATCTCTCCGGTAGTCATGAGGTTATGTTATAAATTATGTATTTGAGGCGAATGCCTAGGGTAACATATGGCCTTGATGCAACTTAAAACTAAATGCCAATAACTCCTAATAAAGTTACATGATTATTTACAAGATAATAATCTTGTAAGAGTTGTTTTCACAGCATGTACTATTTTTGTAAAGCTTTCACTAAAAGATAGAATATGTTTGTTGTAAGGCAAATTTGCCAGTATGCTATGCCTATAAATACAAAACTTGTACAATTTAGATCTGAATAGTTATGTGGTACCAACTATTTGATAGAAATTCATACAATTTCAAATTGTTCCAGGTTGTATGACAATCTAATTTACAATCTAAATTGTAAATGTTGTGTTTTTAAACAATAGTTCAAACATGATACTAAGAAGTTGCTAGAGTATTATGAACATGTGATTGGCTACGTTGCTTGGTCAGAACACTGAATTTAGAGTTGGAATTGTTAGATCTTCATTTTTAGTAACTTTGTGATTCAGAACTTCTCTGAGTCTTAGTTTTCTCATTTGTAAATTGAGAAAATTGAATTAGGTGATCTCCGAAGTTTCTCCCAGTTCCAGAATATCTGATTTTCTATGATGTAGCAATGTGGTGACACTACTGCTAGCCCAGAAGGACAGTGGGTGGCTCTTTCCTATATTCCATTTCTTAAACATCCGCAGTGGTGATTCCCATAGGCTCTCTTTGTTCAGTCAGTTCAAGTCTAGAAGTGTCGGTTAGTGTGTAGCTTATTGCCACTCTCACACAGGGGGCCCTCAGTTAAGGGGGAGAGGGTCAAAGAGAAGGAAGAGGAGGCAGGAAAGAACTGGTTTGGCTGTGGATTTCAATATATTATTAATCATATAATTAATAAAATTATTAATATTTTGTTAGTTAAAACCTAATGCTAATCAAACTTTGAGTTCTGTCCTTATATGGGCTTGTTAGCCTATTTTCCTTCTGTCTGCAGCACCCTGCGTCAGCCCACTCAAATACATGCCTGCCATTGGTCATAAAGACAGACTGGGCCCAAGAGAAAGTACGGGAGAAACAAATTCAACAATATTTCTAGAATGTAACTGAAAGTCTGTCTTGCTGAGGACAAGGCAGTAGTTAGCATCTGTGTTTGTCAGCATGCCAGACCAGATGGGCCTGAGCCTGTGGGAAGGGGAGCAGCAAGTTTTATTGGGTGGCATTATCGATTATTAGCTCAGTGAAGATTGTGCTGCTTTCTGAAGGACTAGCCTTTGTAAAAACTAGTTGCTCAAGGTAGGCCTTTAACAGAAAGTGCAAAATCTGTTCAATTCATAATGATTCATGGAATTCTTTTACATCTAGGTCATCATGACTAAAACCTGAGGTGACCATCACTTTTACTGGACTATAATGTTTTCTTTTTTTTTTTTAATATTTTTTTTTAAAGATTTATTTTATTTATACATACAAGCTGGGGTACAGGCCAGAGGTGTGGGGCGGCGAGAGGGTTCACCAGAGACAGAACGGGTAGCAGAACAGGCAGATCAGAACTACACTGCTGAGGGGAGCAGCGGGGCGAGGCCGGAGAGGTCTGCCGCGCCATGTGGGATTCTCCCCTGCTGGGCGTCGAACTCGCGTCACCGCTGCCGACAGCTCCACAGCGCAGCGCTTAACCGCTGCGCCACCGGGGAGGCCCTGGACTATAATATTTTCTAAACCTATCATAAATTAATGACTGGTTGTCATTTGCTTATGAATATTAGTCCATGTGAGCAGCCTGAGTCTGAAATAAAATTCAAAAATCTTTCTTTCCCTTAAAATCTTCCCTTAAGAAAAAGCCTTTTGGTGCAGCAGACCTCTCCTGTCTCGCCCCTGCTCCCCTCAGCAGTGTACCTCAGTCGATCCTCCTGTTCTCCTCCCCACTCTGTCTCTGGTGCATCCACTCAACCACAGCACACCACACCTCTGGCCTACACCCCAGCCCTTGTATGCGTAAATAAATAATTCTTTTTTTTAAAAAAGCCTTTATTTAAAAAAAAAATTATTCTACAAGTAAAACAACTTCATGTTATTTTGTCTTTCCCAAAATAACATGTTTTTGAAGGTACAGTGCTATGATGAGCAAATGTTAAGAAAGGCTAAGAGATGAATATTTATGAAATAAAAGTTTTGCAGAGCCACATGACAATGTACTCAAAATTAATATAAAATCAGTGGAGGAGGAGATCGTTTTTATTATATTTCATCCATATATAATTGAATATATTTGTATAGATGAAAATACCTCCCTTTTCAACATTTTCATAAGAATTAATTTATCTCAATAGCATGTTTGACAGAACTTAGCATATAAGCACCATAAATTTTACCCTGATTAATTATATTTACTATCATTTCTAAAATTGCTATAGATCTTTTAGAAATTTAAGAACATTTGTATTAATTACAGTAATATTTCTGTCTTGGCTATTGTGGCAAGTAGAAATTACAGAGGTTGCAATTATATGGAAATAATAATATATGCATTCCTAGTAAGAATAGCAAATGTTAGCTATTTTACTACATGAGTGCTGTCAGTAGGTAATATACCTATTTTAAGTACTGAAACACTGTACCTCTATTTCCTTTTCATGACGCATTTTCACAGATGTACATTTTACAAATGCAACTTACATCATTAAACATGTAGTATCCATTCCATTACAATTAAACAATACTAGTACTAACCCCCCAAAAAAAACAACTCCATAAAAATGAGAAGTATTGCTAAAAACATCATGAAACAAGAGAGAAAATTTAATGAAAACCCTGCTCTTTTTTTTAAAGATTTATTTATTTATACATGTAAGAACTGGGGTGCAGGCCAGAGGTGTGGAGTGGTGAGAGGAGTCACCAGAGACAGAGTGGGGAGCAGAACAGGTGAATCTACTGAAGTACACTGCCAAGAGGAGCAGCGGGTGAGGCAAGAGAGGTCTGCCACGCCATGTGGGAAGCTCCCTGGCCGGGGATTGAACTCATGCTGCAGTGGCTGCGGACAGCTTCCAAAGCTGAGACTCAACCCATTGCGCCACCAGGGAGACCCAAAAACCCTATTTTCAAAGAGATGCCTGCAGCATATGGCTGGAGTCTGGTTGGCATTAACTATACCACTATACCTGTGGTGTTCCCACTGTACCTGTTTATATATCAGAGAAGAATTTGTTTCCACTACAACTAAGTGTGAATTATATGTGGAAAATGTCTTAAGTCTAGATGCTTTTTGCAGCCCTATTTCAAAATCACATTCTCTGAAACATTTTGAAAGCCACAGGTAGACATTTCTTTGTGATTATATTTAGAACGTGTATAATTATATACAGCATGTAAATAATATTCTGTAAAGACTTTTCTACTCTAGGACATGGTTTGACACACATGAAACATGATGTATGTGCACACCAATATGTATGGATGAGTCATCCTCATCTATCAACTAGTTAATATTCTTCACTTTTCTAGATGGCTACTATTGGGCTTGTTGTAAAAGGTAAGTCAAACAATTGATCTTTTTAAAATCCTAAAAAGGTTAGAGGAACCCAGACTTCACGTGATTATCCTGATATCTCCTCTATTAGCCACTATTTCTGGACTCAGTCTAGTGGTTTATTTAACCATGGTGTACCGTGGGCTCTTTGGGAGTTCTTTATAAAGAAAATTTACAGGTACCAATTTTTTTATTTTATGGGAGGAAAGTGCCAGAGAATAAGAGGCTTTAGAATCTTATGACCCTGGGTTCAAATCTGAGCTCTTACTTGGCAGCAGCATGAATTTAGATGAGTTGTTTAAGCACTTTCAGCTCAGATTGCATGTGCTAAATGTGATGGTGCTGATAATGTGTGCTTCACAGGAGAAACATGGAGATTAAATGAGTTAACTCTCATACACAGTTGGTGATTGATAAATAATAACTCAGGCACCGAGAATTTAGTTAACATGTTCAAGGTAATGGGTAGTACAAGGAATAACATAGGACAAAGTGAAATGTGTCTAGGTGTAACCTCCCTACTTCACTGGCTATAACAGCAAAATTCATAGATGCCTCTGGCTCTGTAAAGCTAATGCTCTTCATAATTATTGATGGGAAGCACTATGTTCTAGTCTCCAGCTCATTGCTGTTTACTAATACTGGAAGCCTACAAATATCAGGAACTCCACCACCATGTTTTAATCTTTTTAAAATATCACTGGAGAGCCTCCAGTTGCACTCATGGTGCAACAGGTTAAGTCTCAGCACTATGAAGCTATCCGCAGCCACTGCAGCAGGAGTACGATCCCCAGCCAGGGAGATTCCCACATGATGTAACAGACCTCTCCTGTCTTGTCCGCTGCTCCCCTCAGCAGTGTATTTTGGCAGATCTGCCTGTTCTGCTCCCCACTTTGTCTTTGGTGAATCTGCTCACCCCAGACACACACCTTTGTCCTACACCCCAGTTCTTGTATACATAAATAAATAAATCTTAAAAAAAAATATCACTGGAGGGCCTCCCTGGTAGCACAATGGGTTTAGTCTCAGTGCTATCAAGCTATCTTCAGCCACTGCAACATGAGTTCAGTCCCCAGCCAGGGAGCTTCCCACGTGGTGCAGCAGACCTCTTCTGCCTCGCCTGCTGCTCCCCTCAGCAGTGTATCTCAGTAGATCCACCTGTTCTACTCCCCATTCTATCTCTGGTGAATCCTCTCAGCCCCCACACCTCTGGCCTACACCCCAATTCTTATATGCATAAATAAATAAAAACAAATAAATAAATAAATGAAAGATCACTGGAGAATAGCTAAATAAATGCTTGCCCCCCCTTTCTCCTTTACAGAACTTTTTTTTCTTACTCCTTTAGAATATATGTATTTTATGTCCTTCTCTGAGTTATAAGTTTATTTCTGAGCATTTGCAATAGTGACATGCTGAATTTGGTTAGTTTTATAGTCAGTTGTGAAGGGAGATTAACTACAACCCCTTCCTCCTCAGGACAAATGCTGGAATCTGTGAGCCTAGAGGGGGAGAGCCCTGGGGCATGTGGCTCTGGGATTTCCTGGTCCATGACATCAGACAAACTGCTTGGTTTTGTGTCCCTTACTTTCCGCGGGTGGACCAGGGGTTTAGCAATAGTACTTACCTCACAAGTCTGCTGGGAAAAGAAAATGAGTGTGTGCTGGCCCCAGAAACACGGACTCTATCAGTGACATACAGTATACACTGCTCTACCGGACAGACTCTTTGTTTGTGTGTGCCTCAGACTCTTTGTTTCCACACTCAGGAAAAGAGCAAGGGAAGGAAGTTGTTTCCCCTTTGTCCATGGACAGTCTGGGTCTTTAATCATGAAGCTTGCTAGGAACACAGCTGCCTGGTGTCAGACACTCACTGTTCCAGAGCTTGAGCCAGGCTTTGGGGAAAATGTGCACTGAAAACACTAGGAAAAAACATCTTTTGGCCTTTGGCAATCGTCACCTATCTATCCTCCATACTCAGAGAATCCTACTCAGTCAAGGGAAGGCCTGGAATAGAAAAAAAACATTCTCTCCAGTGAAGTTAGTCAGAGCTCTAAAGGCATCGCTCTTGAGGACTTTCCTCTAAGCCCCAAATTCTTCTGAATGGTCATGGCTTTAGAACCCAACACACATACTTTGAGTATCAAAACCTGCCAGAGGGCCTCCCTGGTGGCATAGGGGTTAAGTCTCAGCACTATCACCACAAAGGCCTGAGTTCGATCCCCAGCCTGGGAGCTGACCCACGTGGCACAGCAGACCGCTCCTGTCTTGCCCGCTGCTCCCCTCAGCAGTGTGTTTCAGTAGATCTGCCTGTTCTGCTACCTGCTCTGTCTTTGGTGAATCTTTTCACCTCTCCCCCAAACCTCTGGCCTACACCCCACTTCTTTTATCCAGATTTTAAGAAATGATAATAATAAATAAATTTTTAAAAAGAAAACTTAAAAAAAAAAAAAGTTGGGTGGGTCAGACCCAGACCCAATAAGAGGTCAAGTGGCCTTCCTCCTGGGATCAAGACAGAAGACAGCTGACTCTCTTCAGGATCCCCGGCATCTAGCCAGACTCCTCAGTCTGTCTTAGATCCTGCTCAGTCTACTGTCTCAATGCCCAGGGTTGGGGTGTGCACCCCCTTGCTGTGTGGCCAGACCCCTGCCTTGAACCTGCACACTCTAGGCTTGCACGCCCCATCTCAGGAGGGTTGCTATTTTCAATGCCTGGTACAGTTCATTTTTATTCTATATCCATCCATTAGCCTATCTTATTCAAACGTTTTCTTTAGGTGTGTCTCACCTCAGAAGCACCAGTTTAACAGTACATATAAGAGGGTCAAAGAGGGGGGGGTTTACATATTTACCACTAAAATTCATCATTCTCTACGGTAGTGCTTTGCACTTGTGTGTGAAACAGTAATGAAAACTACTTAGAATGTAAGGAGCCTTTTACATAAAAATAAATAGAAATTTTCTAACTTAATGTTTTTGTACAAGATTCATGATCCCTTTTCTTCTAAAAAATCTCTAAATTTATTTTCAAGATGGAAAGGTTTATATTTGGAATTTTTAACTTTGGTGATTTATAGGCAATTAGAGAAAATTAATTTAAAGAGGCTAGAGACTCTCTGTGTTAATTAGGAGAGGAATGCTTTGTGGGGGGGCGGATTTCAACTTTACAAGATGAATTATTGTATTAAGCAATGTTTCTACTTGAATAGGGAAGGTATGTATGCTTTTGACCAAGGGCCTCATGAGCTATTCCTTTAAAGTGAACAATGATTCTCTAGATCTACTGGAAATAGTTTGTTGTTATTTTCATCTGTACCATGTCTTTATTGGTGCAGTATAGCAGAACTAAAGTGAACCTGATTTTATGAGTTTTATTGTAACAAGTAAAACTTAACTCTTTTATTAACATACTTCTATTTGTTAAAACAACACAGCACAAATAATTGGCAGTAATAGAGTCCAGGTTATCCTACGAGTAGCCCATTTTATCTCTCCTGCACACACACAGAATGAATGAAACGTTCTGAAGCTAATTATGTTTCTGAGATGCCTTGAAGCCACATTTGCCAAACACCAGAATTTCAGCTGGGCACATGGGCTTGGCATTGTCCTCACTCACCCCCGCCACCCAGCGCTCACACTGTACTCTCCTTGCTTTCTGGCTCTGGAATTATTTGACCACCATCTGTCTTTGCTATTAGATTATGACATGTTCAAGGCTGTGAGGGGATCCTTTTTAGTCATCCCTGAAGTTCTCTTCTCAGTCCTACCACAGTGCTTTGCCATAGCAGACATGTAATATAGTACACTAATTAAAACTAAAAACTCTCCTTATGTAGCCCTTTGCTATAGCACTGGACTTTGAAATGTCATGATTTTCTATTTATTTAGGAGTTATAAGTTTGATAGTATCATAAGATATTTTACTAAATTTTCAGTGATACAGATATTCCACTGGACGGATTCTCTATGTGGAATAGTATGTTTGTTTGTTTGTTTTAAATATAATTTTTTTTAAGATTTTTATTTATTTATTTTTACCTAGAAGAATGGGGGTATAGGCCAGCGGTGCAGGAGTTGAGAGGATTCACCAGATACAAGGTCAGGAGCAGAACAGCAGATCTACTGAAATACACTGCTGAGGGGAGCAGCGGGAGAGACAGGAGAGGTTTGCTGTGCCATGTGAGTCAGCTCTTTGGCTGGGGATCGAACTCAGGATGTCACAGTGAAAGTACTAAGACCTAATTCCTAGGCCACCTTAACCCCAGATTTAAAAATTTGAATAATAATTATATAGATCTTTAATTTGGCGTATCAATAGCCTAAGTGAATAGGAGTATATTTAAATTAAAATTCAGCTTCATTAAAAGAAAAATGGGCGACAACTACCATTTATTTGTTACTTATTTTTAAACTACTTCTGAAATATTTTATAGTTACCCCATTGCATATTTTTTAAAAAGATTTATTTTATTTATACATACAAGCTGGGGTACAGGCCAGAGGCATGTGGCGGCGAGAGGGTTCACCAGAGACAGAGCGGGTAGCAGAACCGGCAGATCAGAACTACACTGCTGAGGGGAGCAGCGGGCGAGGCAGGAGAGGTCTGCCGCACCATGTGGGATTCTCCCTGGCCGGGCGTCGAACTTGCGTCGCCGCTGCTGACAGCTCCACAGCGCAGTGCTTAACCGCTGTGCCACTGGGGAGGCCCCCCAGTGCATATTTTTCACAAATTCAATTTAGATAAAAATTATATTAAAAAAATAGCTGGATAGCTTCATAGTGCTGCGCTTAACCCGTTGCACCACCAAGGAGGCCTCACTGTACTTTTGTTAAAAAGAGCACGTTGATAGAAATAATCAGGAAAATGTTTACAGAACAGAAGAGTGTAAGTGTATAGTTATTGGGCGTTATCTTGATGCCCTTTAGCCTTTTGTGTGGTTTGTCTCAAAACCAGAGTTGTGAGTTTGGAGCCAGCAGTCAGTTACTGAAGAAACTGGTCTCTCACCAAACAGAACTTATAGGTCAGTTGTCAATGCCTAGTTCTTAGATAAAATCTTACCCTTTACTAAAAGGGAAGAGAGGGGCCTCCCTGGGGGTCAAGGGGTTATGTCTCAGCACTGTGAAGCTATTGGCAGCCACTGCAGCAGTTTGATCCCCAGCCAGGGAGCTGACCTACATGGCACAGCAGACCTCTCCTGTCTCACCTGCTGCTCCCCTCAGCAGTGTGTTTTAGTCAATCCCCACTCTGTCTCTGGTGAATCCTCTCACCACCACCACCTCCACACCTCTGGCCTATACCCCAGCTCTTGTATGCATAAATAAATAAATCTTTAAAATAAAAGGGAAGAGAGGGAAATTGTAGGAATATATTAAGATCTTGATAATGTAGTGATGACATGGCAATAGCTGGCATTCTTAACTCAGGGACTGTCCTCTGGGAGTGATATTGTCCACCTAGGGGACACTCGGAACTGAAGCAAAGTGTCTGCAGAGATTGCTTCATTGTCATCGCACCCGTCGATTGCAGTTTTGTACTTATGAGAGTCAAGATTTTTCTTTTATAATTTCTCAAGTTAGGATGGACTCAGAGCTCTGGCCTCAAAGGCCATAGGCTCTACAGTTTAAAGGCCACTGCCCACAGGCCATAAAGCTGACCCAGGTGCGTGAAGCCAACACCTGGTGAAGAGGGCCACTCGGAAGCCACCTGTGTCCGGGATGGGTCTCGTGTGCCACAGTGTCAGAGATAACCCTGTTCCCTCCCCCTCCCAGGGAAGTGAGAACTCTTGATTTCTCTGATTAAGTTGTCTGATTTTTTCATTACCGGCAACGAATCAATTTTTAATGCTCTGTGTTACCTAGTCACCAATTTGTAAGTCCTGATTCTATTTAAATAAAAATCAAGGTGACATGTGTATGACCACATTTGAAATTCTTTTCTACCCTCAAGATTCTGGTTCCTGTTGGGAGGACGGGACCATTGGCGCTTTACTTACCCCGTCAGGGATGCTGCCTGGAGGCTTGCATTAGGTGTGCCCCCAGTTTATAGCGGAGCTCACTCCTGCTTCCTACTGTTGACAGAGCTCTCCCTGACCCCTGTTGTGAATCTTCGGAGTCTAGATGAACCTCAGACAGTAATATCTGTTGGAATGTTTTCACGCACATTAATGTTAAATTTCATGTATTCTGCTCATTTCAGTTACCTTTCTGGTTTTTAGAAATAATTTCCTCAGTGCAGTAGAAAGCAGCAGGCTGCACCCTAGCAATGTCCCTGCTTGTGGGTGGGCTCCCAGGAGGGAAGCCGGCCCACGCCGGGGACTCCCCTCCCTAAAGCGACGTTCAGATGGACTGTGCCAGGCTCACCACATTAGGGCTGTGAGTGCAGTAAGCTCTCCCGTCCCTCAGTCCAGCTCAGGGGCAACACCAGGAAACTTGGGAAAGGTGAGGACAGAGTGTTTGCTGACACTGTGAATCCATGAATGTTGTTTCTTTTGTGCTGGCTTTGAGAAGGAGTAAGATTTATCAATTTGCTGAAATCCATGGAGCATATCTCCTCTGTATGTATCTCAACCTCTGCAGATGTGTGTGTGTGTGTGCGCGCACGCACACACACACACACACACACCGTTTTCTACCTGTCTTTCAGAAAAAAAAAAATCCTCATTTAAGCATTCCCCAGTGCCCTGAAGTCCTTTAACTGTCCCATGTGCAGTCCCTGCTCTGGTGACCTCACTGGATCTTGACATCAGGCTGCGATTATAAAAATGTTCAGAGTTTGACTGCAGCGAACACTGGAGCCCTCCAGGCACATCTAACCCACTTGACACCACAACCTGACACCCTCTCCTCAAGTACCCAGCACCTCCCAGAGAGCCCACAGAGCCCCGTCGCGGCTCACGCCCCACGGCCAGCCCACACTTTTGTTCCCAGGCAGGAAATTGCTCAGGTGCCTGAACTCCATGGACTCCATTGAAGAGCAATTTCACTTTCTAATGTCCCAGTTGCTGGTGCCTGAATTTAAACAACTCATCCAATTTGATTTCTGAACAGTGTCGAACTCTTGTTCAAAAATGTCTCCCTAAAATTCTAAAATTGTGACTTTCTTTAACCTGGCCTTCAGAATGCTCTCCTGAATCTATACTTCTTACCTAACTCTAGAAAAGTCTAACTTGTTGAATTTCCTTCAAGGGGTGACAGAGTTGTCAGTATGGCATTAGAGAGATTCAGGAGCTCTGTCACCCTGTGATAAACCAAAAGTGCCCGCTGCCATCCACAAGAGGTCCCAGATGTTCACAATTCCTGTCAAGGGCACCTAACAACCGCACAGCCCAGGACAGCCGTTGAACAGGAACACTGAATAAATAAAAGGCTCTGATTCTGTATATCTTCTTAACTTTTATGACCAACGCTGATAAATAACAACAAAGGCAACAAAAGTTAACTGAAATTATAAGTTGCTGAGTAAAATGATAATTCATTATGTGAAGGGAGAAACCCACTCCAGGAAGAATGTGGTTGATTAATGAGCATCATTAACAAGTTCACAGTTTCAAAGGTCAAAATTATAGATCTGATCATGTATAATGTAACACTCTTCACTGGTAGTCAAAGCCTTTCCTAACACTGAGAGTTAAAGGACAATTCCAGCAATTATCTTAATACCATGTGTTCTATGACTTTTAAAATTTTGAAGTCTCAAAATATCTTTTAATTACTATTCTGACCACTGCATTACCTTTAGCATTTTTTAGTTTAAAGGGAGGTCACTCAGCAATCATTTCTCTTTCAGATGTAACACTGATAATTTTAGTGATAATATGTGAAGGACTTACAACAATTAAACAAGAGCTCTGAACAAATAACACAGCAAGTTGAGCTAGGGTAAATTAAATACCCATAATGGAAGAGGCATAAAATTAAAAGAAGAACTTAATAGAATAAAGAAAAAAAAAACAAACTAAAGCAGATATTTGGATTCTAAAGTGTTGTATATATTGACAAAGTGAGGAGCCTACTGGAGGAAGATGTATTATCCAAGACGTCTCAAGCTTAGTTAATTCTGTGATTTGGCAAACACAACCTGTTAAAAGTATATCTCCAGCAACATGCAACCCCTTTCTTAGATGTGCATAAAATGGAAAAACTAGAATCCAGAAAAATAAGCCCTGCTATTTTATTTTTTAAGTATCTTTCTAAGTTTATATGCAAAAACATTGAAAGCAGACTTGAACAGATATTTGTATATTAATATTCATAGGAGCATTATTCACAATACCTAAAATATGGAAATAGCCCATGTGCCCATTGACAGATGAATGGGTAAACAAAATGGGGTGTACACACACACACACACACACACCACATACATGTAGGAATATTGTTCAGCCTTATAAAGGAAGGAAATTGTGATACATGCCACAACATGGATGAGGCTTGAGACCATTATGCTAAGTGCAGCAAGCCAGTCAGAAGGCCAAATACTGTTTGATCCCACTTCCATGGGGCACTTCTAGCGGCCACATTCACAGAGACAGAAAGTGAAATGGTGATTGCCAGGGACAGGGGGAATAGGGGCTTGGTGTTTAATGCGTACAGATTTTGAGTTTGGGAAAATGAAAAAGTTCTGGAACTGTCTCAGATATTGTTTATCGAACAATACAAATGTACTTAAAAATGGTTAAGCTAGTAAATTTTGTGCTTGCATGTATTTTCCCACAGTCAAAAAATCTTAATGTCAGTAGAGAAAATGATACTGAGACAGGTTTGGAACTCAGCATAGCTCTCATCACTCATCACTCTGTCTGCTGGTCTGTCTCAGAGCTTCAGACCAGCTATGCTCACAGTGATCACTTGTCATGGTCTGGCTAGCAGAGCTACTGTCTCACTCCCAGCAAAAGAACATTAATATGATGGCTATTTGTTTACCTGAGGCTAGAAAGCCACAGACATACAGGAAGCTACATTTAAAGTATGTAGCCTGAAGTATCCCAGCATTGTCACTGACAGTGGTAACAGTGAAAAATCCAAACCACCTTCCAAAAACACCTTGTGAACTGTTATCATAACACCCTCCAGCAAGTCAGGATGGCCCTCACCCAGAGTCAGCCGGAACGAGCACAGTCAGATGACTGGTGATGCTCTGATTATTCAGTCAGAAGTGAAGAAAGCAATATGTCCGGCTGCATTATTTTTAGACCCCAGACAGTGAAATATAGGTAGTGTTAGACCGATGACTTTCACAGCTGTCAATTTTTTTATTTTCTTCACTAGTGACTATAGCGTAGCTCATCAACAAACAGAATAGGAACGTGTCCAGCATTCTGGAAGCTCAATGCTCCATTTCAAATCAAGTCTGCTTAGCTCCCCATATGCAGGCTTCAGAATTTGTGTCATTTCAGTCCTACAGGTTTAATTTAAAACAAAAAAATCAGAAAATAAATCTAGGATATGCTACCTAAAATTTAGCGGAGAGCGAGCCTGGGTAACTCGGGCTCTGGTAGAAGCCTTTGATACCTGGAACATCCCAGTGGGCTTGAAATATGCCACAAATGAAGGTGCCATCATGCATAAATAATTTTCAACCCCATGGTATACATATTGTAAAAATCCAAGTCGACTCAGCAGCTTCTTTCGCCCAAGTGCAGTGCACACTTCGTATGGAAATCCTGACAGCTCGCTGCCATCTAACACCACGTGGCATCAGGCCCGTGGCCCCACAAACAAAGCCTGCTGTCACCATGTGTACTCTGCCCTGTCTAAAAGGGCCAGGATCACTGCTGCTCAGCATGGCCACCATAAGCTGGGCTCCCCTTTGTGGCACAGAAGTCCATAATTAATACCCTTTTCCAATCCACAAAAAACACTAGAACCGGAAACTCCAGCTGTCTTCTTACATGCTCACTTGTTAGAGTCCAGGAAGAATGAGGCTGCAGGCTGCTTGGCGCACGCGGACGCTCTGTGTTCTGCCACTGACTCTGCAGGTTTAGTGAGCAGGAGGGCCTGCTCCTATTGGCCGGAGCATCTGCAGGTCCAAAGTGAGAAGTCCAGTTTCTCGGGTGAAAAGATGCCATGCAGGGCCAGGATTGCGCTTCAGCAAGCAGATCCAGGCTCAGCCTGGGCTTGTGAACCCTTCCTGCAGAAACAGATTGGGTTGGCCTGTAGTTCTGATTGTGCAAAGTTGGGAAAGATAAGTGTGATATAGCAGCTCTGAGTTTTTTGTCTCTGCTACCCTAATGTGGCATCTAATACTACCTTCCAGCCTTAAAAGCCATTTACACCTTGCCATTTTAGCTGGCATTAGGCCTCTAAACTGATTTCCATACCAGGTCTCTGGCTGACTTTCTTATTCTTAGTTGTATTTCCCATTCGTTTTATCTTCCACTAGAAAGGAAATGGTCTTAGCTCCTCAGCACTGGACAGCACTGAATATGTTTCTCACACTTAGTTAAAAAATAGTTCACTGGCATCAGTATGATTTTTTTCATCTATTTTAACATAATTTGACAATATCGATCTTAGTATGAATGGTATTTCCTGAGAGCTCTTAAATATTTGTAAATGAATTTGATAAGGACATATTTTCATTTTTGATCACATCTCACCTCATTTTTATCCCAAATCATTTGGTTTTCACATTAAACCTGGCAGGCTCAGACTGCTCTATAGCCAAGAGTTAAGAAGTAGGGAACTTAGCTATTATAAATAAGGGCTACAGTGACCATAGGAGTGCATATATCCCTTTGCATTAGTATTTTTTCATTCTTTGGGTAGATACCTAGGAATTTCTGTGTCATGTGGTCAATCCATTTTTTAATCTTTTGAGAAACTTCATTTTGTTTTCCATAGGGCCTTGCCACCAGTGTGTGGGGTTTGTTCTCCAAATCCTTGCCAACATGATCATTGCAGCCCTTTTTACAATAGCTAAGTATGGATATAGCCTAAGTGCCTAGGACAGAGGAGTGGATCAGAAAAATGTCATACAGACACACACGCACACACACACACACACAGAGGAATACGATTCAGCTATAAAAACAGATGAACTGCTGCCATTTGCAACAACACAGGTGAAACAAGAGAGGATAATGATAATAAGTTAGAAAGAGAAAGACAAAACCAGATGGTGTCCCTTTATTGTGGAATATAGAAAAATATAACAAATGGGGCCTCCCTGGTGGCGCAGTGGGTTAAGCACAGCACTATGGAGCTGTTGGCAGCTATAGCGCTAGTTCGATGCCTGGCCGGGAGATTCCCACATGGCACAGCAGATCTCTCCTGCCTCGCCTGCTGCTCCACTCAGCAGTGTATTTCGGTTGATCTGCCTGTTCGGCTTCCCACCCTGTCTCTGGTGAACCCTCCCTCCACTCCACACATCTGGCCTGCACTCCAGCTTATATGCATAAATAAATAAATCTTTAAAAATATATATAACAAAGGATTAGTCAAAACCAAATGATATAAACTGTTTACATCTGACTGCAAAACAGGCAACCAGAGAGGGTGGGTGGAGGGGTGGGAGAAAGGGAAGGAAGGGGCCCAGTGGAATATGGTAGAAGGTTGGGGCACTGGTGCTGGGCTGGATATGAAAATACACATGTGTAGAGGTTTGACCCTGTCACCCCCAGAACACATACAGAGATATAAACCTGCTTTATCTCAATAAACATGATTGGGAAGATAAAAAGAAACTATGGCAAAACCTTTATAACATCATTCATAACTCTTACAAAATATTCCTTTGAAGTATCATCATGATTTTTTTTTTTTGCATTTTTAATTGTTTTCAATTGTTTTGTTTGTTTCCTTAGGTCATTGTTAATTTTGGCACAGTATTTGCTTTCTCCTCTCAGGTGTAGTTCTCTCAATACCTTAGCACCTGTGGCCCATCACCACAGTCCCTGTGTTCTTCCCTCCCTGTTTGGGTCCTGCTCAAACCCCGCTCCCCATTGTACACCTCAGGTCTGTGGTCAGCTTGCAAGTTTGTCTTTTTCTTGACCCTTTGTTCAGTTTCTCTCTATTCCACTTACAAGTGAAACCATCTGATATTTATTCTTTTCCTTACAGCATAAGTATTTTTAAAAGATTTCTTTATTTATGCATACAAGAGCTGGGTGTAGGCTAGAGTTGGGGGTGGTGGTGGTGAGAGGCTTCACCAGAGAAAGAGTGGGGAGCAGAACAGGTAGATCGACTGAAATACACTGATGAGGGGAGCAACTGGTGAGACAGGAGAGGTCTGCTGCGCCATGTGGGTTCACTTACTGGTACTGAGACTTAACCCCTTGTGCCACCAGGGAGACCCAACATAAGTATTTTTATTAATTAAACTAGCAAAAATCAAAGTGTAGATTACATGTAAAGCCTGCAATACTCTTTGTTTTCATTTTTTTCTCTCACTAGCAAATTTGCTAAATTTGGTAATTTGCAGACTATTTCTTCATTAGTTAAAAAATTAATTAGTCCATAGCCATTTTTCTTAAAGTAAATATTTTCTAAAATTCCCTTTATAAGGGGAATCAACACTCAACTATTGTCTTAGTGGAAGAGAGGGAAAGAGCCAAATGAAACAATAGACAATCACAAATTGTTTATGGAGTGGGAAAGTGTGGAATTTTGTGAACAAAGCTGATTTGGGTACCCCTTGCCCCTCTCTTACCAACTTTCATGAGACAGAAGTTAACCAATGTACATCTGCACCATGACATTACTATTCCCTCTCTGTGGCTTCACAGGTGTGTGCCCACCTTCACTATTGCACAGACCCCCACACCCATCACCACTGACAGTTCATCAAGAGAAACATTTGCTCACCCATAATCCAGAATGACTATAATATCACCTATGTAAGCTCTGCTAGACTCAGTGGAAGAAGTTCAATAAAATGTATTGCATTCCTGTTTGACTTCGGAATTAAATTTCTCTATAAATATCAACCCCCTTAGAGATAGTTTCCTTAAAGAAATATTGTGAGTATATGGAAGGAAAGGAAGACTGCAAAAGATAAATGTCATTGACATATCACAGTGAGATACAGCACAGGACAAGAGACAGAAATCCTGTTTCTCCAACTATTTTGTGTTCATTATTTTCTCCCCCCTCCAAAAAAGTTAATGAAACAAAGTCCTACTAAAGAATGTGTTAGCCGTGACAGACATGTATCTGCAATGGCTGCCCCAAAAGTTGTTTTTTTCAAAAACACCATGTTCTAAGAGGCAGCTATTGCTTATGAGGTTGATAAGACATAAACTTTGTGGGGGATTTTTTTTGGGGGGAGGGGATGTGAGGGAAGAGTAAAATTAATAGATTTATTTAAAACTACTTCTCCACTGTTGAGTGATTCCCTTAACATTTCATAAAGTATATCTCCTTGCAGTTTCTCCAGAAAGCAGTGATTGTAACATAGAAACATTATCAACAACAAGAAGAAAAAAAAAACCTTAACTGTCTCATCTGTAGCTATCCTGAGATTCCATATAATTCATAGGGTTTGTAAGAATTTTACCCAAGGCAGGAATTTAGTGCGATAAATGTGTCTACTTTTGTTCAGTCTTGAAGAATCACATGGATTGATTGCTAATGTGTCTTTTTTTCCTGCAAAGCTTGTATACTCAATAGGCTGAATAGATACTAATTACCTGAAATGTGATCGTTTTTTAATGTTAGGTCCATTTTTTTTTTTACTAAATACTTATTCCTGAAATAACAGTGTAAGTAATTTGGAAAAATGATTTAGTATGCAAGTATTCACTTTGCGCTCCTGTCATTTGGAATGCAGTTAATGCACAAGATTGTTCAGACTAAATGATGCATAGAATTTCAAGAGCTACAAGGAGCCTTGGGGTTCATCTCTTCCTAACCTCTCATTTTATAGATGAAAAAACTGAATCCCAGATAACTTAAATGCTTGATGGAGGAGTGGGGCGGAGTGAACCCACACCTGCAAATCCCAATTTACAATTTCTGCTCAGATTGCTTTAATATGACTTTTCTGGTGACTGATGAACCGAATCATGTCAACTATGCTAATTTCACGACATGTCAGTGACAATGCAGTGGCCATACGTTTAATTTGAGAATGTCTGTGTTTTTCTAGTGCAGGTAGGTGTGCTCTGCTAAGCAAGAAGCCTTAATCTGTGACAGGGCCCCGAGGCCTGGAGAAAGTGCTCAGCCTGGAAAGGGCCCCGTGATTGCTTGCTATGCCAGTGCACGATTACCGTCAGTTACAGTCTTTGCTCCCTCAAACTGCCAAGCAGTAAATTTGTAAATGAGCTGAGCATTTGTTGTTATTAAAGCCTCATTTTCCTGTTTTCTCTATACAACAGACATTCGACATTAAACTCACTTTTAAAGAAAAAAAAGTGGTCCTCAAATTATATATAAGCGGTTTTAAGCCTATTATGAGTGTAGGACCCTTTGAAAGTAAGATACAAAGATTTGCCTACCTTTCTTATTATTACAAATAAAATTCAGGCCCATGGCCTGGGGTAGGAGAAATTCATTAAATGTGTAATTACAAGAAGATTCCTGAAGAATCGATCTCAGGGCTTGTCGGGTACTTCAATTATGTTTGTCCTGGCAGCCGTAACCTGAGCAGGGGCCTGGCCCCTCCTCCTGCTAGCCGGAGAGGGATCCAAGCTGCAGTCACTTTTGAAGCGACAACTGCATTTGCAGGTGGTGACGACTGACTACTATTGTCAAAAATAGCCCAGAATGAAATCCATACTCACTTCTAAGTCCCATAACTTGCAGACGCCCTGCAGCAAAAATAAATGAACTCTAAATTTTCTGTTGAGCAAAGCCTTCCGAGAGGGCCAGTGTGTGGCTGCTCCTCAGTCATTTCGCTGAGGGCGAGTAGAGGAGTGGGGCTCTCCAGGCTGTAGAGTGGCTGAAAACTCATATTCCCCAGAAAAGAGTCTACATTGAATTCTGGGATATTTAATGCAAAACAGAAAAATCACTCATTCTATACCTAAGTAACCTTTTCCTGCTTAAAAACTTTTTTTTAAAGTTTCAGTGTTTGCTGTCTAAGGGAGACTTATAAAGGTTCTGCTTCTTGCATGCAGAATGTGCACAAAGTCTGCAACTCGAAGTGTCTCCACAGCAAATGGGCTTTGCGGCTGCACTGCCACAGCCTGCTAGGTAATTTATGTTGCTTAGGGACTCTAGTTTTCTAATAGATTGAACTGTTAGTTTTCAGGAGGATTTAATGAAATATTGAACCAGATGCCACTGGTCTGCTATGGATGTGGGACTATGAGAAATGAGGAAATGTTGCTTTATAAACAGCTCAGCCCTCTGAAGGGGAAACAAGTTTGGGTCTCAGCGAAAGCAAATCACAGCCAAGAGGAAGCATGGAGACTCTGGTGTAAATGTGTTTGCATCTATGTCCTGGCATCATGTGGAGTAGGAAGCTGTGTCTAACCTGGAGCCCTTATACAGAAACGTTGTTTAAATCTGGAAATAGGGAATAAGGGCTGAGCTTTTCTCTGTCACAGTGTTACCCAGTGTTAATCCTTTGTATCCCCGTATCATTCTATCAGCTACGGTTTTGCTCTAGTCTCATTTTCAACAATATTGTCAGGATTGAGCCAGAGAATTAAAAAAAAAAAATGCAAAACAAAAATTAAAACCTCTCCAGAATGAAGAGATCCCTGGCAATGAAAGTCTTCCCTAATATTTTAAGACTACTCCTTTTTTTCAATTAATGAACATCAGGCCAAAGGTCATTTCCCAAATTTAAAAAAAAAAATCAATTTGTGAGTTCAATTTTTGCTTTTTCTCTTTAGCAAAGACAAGTACTGTGAGGTATGTCCTCCTCACTATCATCAGTTACTCCAACTTAAAACATTTGGGGAGGGAGGGCATCATCCTATTTATTTTGCTTAATAGTTTTAAAGTTGGCATTTTAAAATGTCTCGCTTGTCTTATTTTAAAAAGCCTCCTTGAATCTGTGTGGCCCAAACTAACCAGTGACTTATAGCACTCAGCAGAGACCCACAACCAGTAAGAAGTTGCTAAGTTGAACATGAAAGTGCACTTGCCCAGTCGAAGCAAACTTTGTGGATTTAAAGATGAATAGTCAAGTGTGTAAGGTCTCATGTCCACGGGAAGATTCTCTGTTGAGACTTAATGTGCAGTGTCACCTGGCTTAATTTTTAACAATGTGAAACTGAAAGTCATCAGTTTTCTCTAAATACTTAAAATAAGAGTGGACAAATAGTTGGAAATCTTGCTTGTGTAATTCCATCTGGTCCTGAGCCATAAAGTAGAGGTTGAAGATCAAGGAAAGACGATTCCTCATTTTGTTCCCTGTAAAAACCATGGTGCCCACTCTCTACTTATTTATGTGCACCCATTTTATAGATGAGTTATTGCTTCCTGCGGCCATTCAAGGAACCCTGTTGAAGTGAGATGCTTCTGAAAGAGAGAAGCGTATCCTGCTTTGAAAGAGCAAGCACTGGATGTTTCCAGGGGCTGATCGTGGCCCCTCAGGACCATGAGCCAGTCTGTGACCAGGGGCGAGTCTGGACCTTCTCTGTCTCCCTTGTTGGGTCAGTTCAAGAACATACACAGTGCTTAAGGTTCCTTAGCATTACTGATGTCTGATTCTAAATGGCCTGATCTCGTGTTTCTGACAAAGAAATATGTTGACTAAACTATCCCTTTGGGATGACAGTAACGAGTCTTGAATGGGTCCCGAAGGAACTGCACCATGACTAATTCTACCAGAGTGGGATGATACATAAAACACAGCTCCGCATGATTCTGTGTGTATATACAAGCACACACGCACAAGCACACATTCGGTACTTAAGAAAGGATTATGCTCAGCTCATTACGTTACCTTACATTGCATTGCATTGCCTTGCCTTGCCTTGCATTGCATTGAATTGCATTGCATCACATTACATTACGTTGAGGGTTAGGCTTTGCAAGTTCAGAGAGAAAACTTGCTTTCAACTGGAGGAATCAGGAAAACTTCAAGGAGGTGGTAATTATGTTGAAATTTTGAGATATAAAAATGAAAAATCTGTGACGGCATCTATGTTGGTGGAGTCTGTACTATCAGTATGACTGTGCTATAAAATTTCACAGCCCTTGCTCTCGTAGAACACCTGGAGTGCTCACTTCATGTCACTTACATGTGCTGAGGGCTAGAAATAGATCAAGTCAGAAAAGTATTACTTTCTAACAATGGACTTTGGTCCACTTACAAAGCAAGCAAAGGAACTGCAATTTTGAAAGTAAACTTGAAGACCAAAGCAAAGATAAATGAGTTTGGAGTTTTCTAACATCAAACTAATATAGTTAATTTAATGAGAGAATTTAATCAGCCTAATAGTAGGTGTATAATACTGTTGGAGTGTGGAATATTTAGCTTAGAAATAGTAGCAGAAATTGGAAGAGAAAAATACCTATGGAGAAAGTGCAATTTGCTGTCTCTTATTAAAGGAAGAAATGAATTGCTACATGAGTAAGAATGAGCATAGTTTCTTATTAAAAATATCTTTGTCTTATGATTGCCTGTTATTCTTTGAATCATAATTCCACTGCTGCTTTCATTCAAAAGAAGCCATTAAACTCACATACTTCCTGAATGTGCCCAGTGTGTGAAAGCTTTAATTAAATCTACAAGTAAGCCTTAAAAGAACAAGAATCAAATTAATTGCAACATGGGCCACACATTTGTTTCTCTGACAGTCCCGGTACTTTGGAGAAAAGGCAATCTGTGTGCCCTTATCTGAATTGGTAAACTCAATATCACTTTCCATTAGCATGGCCAGCCGTGCCATGTGTCTTCTCACTGACACTGTTTACATGTTAATGCCTTCACAAATAGACTCTGTTCCAGCTGGTTTGCTGTAGGATTCCAAAGTAGTCAATCCACGAGGTGGAATAAGCGGTCTTCTGCTTTCCATATCATTGGCTTTTGTGAGTTCTTCCTAGATTGAGCTTCATAATTAGACTGCAGAGTAATTAAGGAAAATTCAGCACATGCAAATAGGGCAAAAGGATTTTCTGCTAATGATGGTGGTTACACTATAGTCAAGAAAAATTAATTTTTAACATTATTACTTGACTCTTCAGTGACCTGAAGAAGTCTAAAATAAGAAAGTGATATTTTGTGTTCAAGAAAGACTTCTGCAGCTAACATTAATAGTTATGGCATGAAGAAATGAAAGGTGGATGCTATATATTTAAAATTTTAGCAAAAAAAAATATAGACACTTTAGTGTATAATGACTTCATTTTTCTTTTTGCTTTGTTTTGAGAAAATGCTGTTTTTTAATATGCTAATGTTGCAGTATAATCACACTAGCAATCTATAAATTCCCACTTCCTATCCAACTTTCAGCATTTACAACTGGGAATTTAATTAGACAGTATATAATTTTCTTGTTTTAAGGTCTTCACCAACTTATACTTTAGACCAAAGGTTTAAAACCAATGGACTGTGACTGGTTATATACAACTTCTTCGAAGAAAATAGCCTTAAGCGAGGTAGCCTGGCTTGCGTGCTGAGTCAAATAGGTGTTTTGAAGGTAATTTTGTTGGTTGCACATAGTTTAGAATTAGAATTGCAGGGATTTCAGCTTTGAAACATTACCTGTTTTAGCATGAGGATTGTTCCACAGGCAGAGAATTACATTTTCTCGCTGAAAATGTAAAGCAGATTTATTTGTAAGCTGTCTGCCCCTGCTGCTGTGTTTTCTTATTTCTCATTTCTACAATGCTGAAACCTAAAGGACAAGCTTGTGTTCTTGCAACTGAAAAGGGAGAAAGCAGTGTTTTTAAGAGTTAAAGACATTGCATGTTAATTGAAAGAAGTAATATTCACAAAGTATTAAAAATTAAATATTTAGTCCACTTAGGGTCAAATTGGGAAATTTAAAAATTTATAAGCTTATATTGTTAATTGTTTCTTGAGGGCAAATTCAGCCAGTATTTTGAGCAATTAATGAATTGCTTGTTGTAAGGCAACATAGTAGAGAAAGAATACAGTTAGGCATAATCTAGAAGTTCTTTCAAAACAAGTGAACAAGGGAGACTGTGTAATCTCTATCCACTGCAACCTCTAAAATTAGATTGGAAGACCATCTATCTTTAGAGATTTCGTAGTGATGTGCCTGGGGGCAGGGAATTGGATCTGGTGACTTCTTGAGTTCCTTCCACCTTTATAATTCCTGTAATTAACTGATACAAATATAAATACAGACAACATGCTTTTCTTTATTCCTATGTTTATTCTGTGAAAAAAAATCTCGAATTTGACTCTTCTGTTACAGAACATTCTTTTCCGTTATTAAGCTTAACCCAAGTGCTATCTCTGTTAATAAGGGAAGCAAAGTGCACATCACCACCAACAGGATGGCAATTTGTGATATCTTTTGAATGTCTGAATGACCATTGCTTGAAGGGCTGAGGAAAGGTCATGAGAAGATTAGCTCCAGACGTAACCCGTAGTTACTCAAGAAGGATTTTGTCCTGATTAGCAAATCACCAAGGGCCATTCAGGGAAAACAGAACAAGGCCAGTAACCTTCAGAAAAGAAAGTCAACCTCAGTAATAAACAATGGCTGCCACTGTCTGTCACTCCTCAAACCCAGAATTGATTAATATCCTGTGCAGTGGCTTGAAACTGCTGCTGACAATTGTATTTCTAATGTTTTCTAAGTCAGATTGAACAAAAATACATGTTTCCTTTCCCATGTTTTTCCTGATCTTTGTTTTTCCTGTCCTTTGTCTGTACATTGATTAATTTTCACTTTATTTTTTTCTATCAATTCTATTTTCTCCTGCCTTTCTGAGAGGATGTATTATTCCAATACTGATAGCCTTTGGAACATATTAAATAATTTATGAGATTTTAAAAATACTTTTAAAGTATATGCATTGTTGTTCCATCATCCACCCCAAACTTCAAGTAATTTTTTAAGTAATTGTTTGCCAGATTTTCCATGTCTCCTTATTTATTTATTCAACAAATTGTTGAGAACCTGTTACATACCAGGCACTGTTCTAGGCATTGTGAATAGAGCAACATACAAAACAAGCAAAAATCTTGATCTTTCTAGAGATTCAAAAACTACCTCAGAAATTTTCCCCTCTGAGCAATAATCAAGGAGGAAAAAGTGAAAGTTGGGAGTACTTTTGTCTTTGCCCTAATGTACCCCAGCCTTGCTCAGTTTGCTTAATGTGGTTAAATGACACAGTCCAATAAAACTAGCCCACAGAGACTTGGCAGTGGTGAGAAGCATCGATGAACCAGCCCTTCTGTAGGATGAGGAAGGAAGGCAGGCTGAAGGGGGCACGTGAGGAAAGGAGTCCTAGGGCCAAGCTACTCCTGCTGAACCCGTGGCCAAAAGACGCCTCAGTTGACAGGGACGTGGAGCAGTGCACCCCGCGTGTGCCCGAGCCTCACTGGAACATGCAGGGGCCTGTGCAAAGGAGAGGAGGAAAGTGTCTGTCCTTTCCAAGTGCCAAAAGCCTAGGTGGAGGGGAAGAAAGAAAATGAAGCTGAACTGCACTAAGTGGAGAAGGCAGACCGCCTAGTGCTGGGAGGGTGATGGGGCAGCTGGAGTTCTGCCTGAGTTAGTGTTCTTTCCTGCTGCTTGTACATCTTAGAATAGGACCAGTATGTTACTATTGATGCATCTCCATCAGCTCCGTCTCATGACAGTCGCTTACAGCAGACAAACCAAGGGCTCTGAGGGCCTGTGAACCTGCATCAGTTTCCCCTGGACTAATAGCTTATAACCCGTTGCCATCAGCACTGGTCATATCGCACAGATAGTTCTCTGTTATCAGGCGTCCTGAAAGTAGTCCAGCTTTTGCATTTTCTTAAAAAAGCAAAGCTGCATTTCAAAGGGAGCCACCCAGCTCCTTTAAATGTTCTGGTTCAATTTTAGAATGAAGACGAAGAGGAGCATTAGTTTGGGGCTTTAATGTCACTGCGTCCCTGGCATACCTTACGAGCCATCTTAGATATTTTCTGTTGTTACTCTGAGTACCTTCCCTGTGCCATGATGGCATCATGAAAGGAAATCCCTCAGATTGTTCACTGTAGTGCAGAACTGAATAAGGATGTGAAGAATGTATTTATAGATATGAAAAATATTGAAGACTCATTTATCTTTTATTTTAAAGATATCTTGTCTCAGAGGCAAGGCTAAGGCCTTCAGATGTTTTTTAAACGAAACGAGTGCATTTTAAATATTTTATTTTTTTAAAGATTTATTTATTTATGCATACAAGCTGGGGTGTAGGCCAGAGGTGTGGCGTGGTGAGAGGATTCGCCAGAGAGATAGTGGGGAGCAGAACAGGCAGATCTACTGAAGTAAACTGCTGAGGGGAGCAGCGGGTGAGGAAGGAGAGGTCTGCAGCACCATGTGGGAATCTCCCTGGTCGGGTATCGACCTCGCGCTGCAGTGGCTCTGGATAGCTTCATAGTGCTGCACTTAACCCATTGCACCACCAGGGAGGCCCTTAAATATTTTTAAATTAAAGTGATCTGTCATAAATTTTGTTCAAGTATATCTCATATTTTTCTCTTGAACTTTTTGTTGCCAAACTTACTTCAAAATCAGAATCATCGATGTGACTTCTTAGATATACAGGTCTCCAATAACCATGCTAACCTTCCCCCCCCCAAAATAACTTTTTAAAAGATAAAAAAGTACAAAAGTAATCCTATCTGGGAATTACTATTGTACGCTACTCAAAAATACATGCTCTAGCTGTAAAACAACCGATTGATAGCTTTGGCAGCTTTCTTATCTTTGGGAAGCTATTGAATATTAATATAAAATCTTTCACAGCAGAAAAACACCAAGGAAATTAATATCTCCCCCACCCCCTCTCTGTAGCTTTGTGAGGACCACATTGTGACATATCACTGTATGTGCACGCATATGTATGTATACTCATGTGTGCATGTGTGTCCCTTTAGTGCATCCTGTGTAAAGAATTATGGGACAGTATGTTCTAGCCTAGAGGTCAGATTTTCCACATAGTGTGTCACAATCATCTTGCCATATAAAGAGTTAAATTTAACAATTTAATATCAATAATCTCTGCAGACTCTGCTTTTTTAAAAAAAGATTTATTTATTTATTTATTTATGCATACAAGAACTGGGATGTAGGCCAGAGGTGCGGGGTGAGGGGTGAGAGGATTCAACAGAGACAGAGTGGGGAGCAGAACAGGTGGATCTAATGAAGTACACTGCTGAGGGGAGCAGCAAGTGAGACAGGAGAGGTCTGCTGCACCATGTGGGAAGCTCCCTGGCCGAGGATTGAACTTGTGCTGCAGTGGCTGGTGATAGCTTAACCCCTTGCAGCACCAGGGAGGCCCTGCAGACTCCGCTTTAACAGGAAATTAACTTTGTAGTTACACAGCCCTTACAGTAATGTCAAAAAGCCTTTATATTTGTTTCCAAAAGTTCATTTTTATTAGACTTTAAACTACCCCTCAGATACGTAAAAACTTTGGAAAAGTTCCTCATGTCACCATAAACTTTCTTTATTCTCAGTGAAAGTCACCAGTTTTCTAAAATCTAAGCAAAATAAACCACAGTGTCTATATAGTTTTAAACATAAAAAGTTAAAAAAAGTTTTTTCTTCACTAAAAAAGACTAATTTCTAAAACCTCATTAAATATGATTAAATTCTTCCATGGTTCAATTTTTAACTTTAATATTATGTTTAAAGATCTAATTCTGTGCCTTATCACAATCTCTGTTGTTGTCCATAATACAATTATTGCAAACAAAAAAAAAAGAGGGAGGAAAATGGAATGCTATGATTATATAAAGGAAGAGCAGCTGATCACCTTGGCTTATTTGTCCTCGGTGATGTCTCTCTTTATGCTTTAGCAATGTTTCCTGGCAGGTTTTTCTACCTTTCTGCCCCTCTCCACCTCCCTTCAGGGTCTCCCTATCACCTCCTTCAAGCCCCCAGCAGAAGCCGCAGTGTTCCAGACACAGTGCCAAGCAGCCCTTCAGGAGAGAAATCCACAGGCATTGCACTGCCCTCAGAGCACTTAAAGTTTGGGGGGGGGGGACTGAAAATTTATAGCACACAATACCTGGACAGACAGGTGCCGCCTTCGTCGTATTTGCATCCTCACTCTAGCCACGACCTGCCCCAGTACTTGGTGAAAAGTTTCTCTGGATGTGTTTATGGAATAGAATGTGCAAGTTACCCAGAGCCCTCATCTGAAGAGAGGGGATTGTTGAGTAGTATAGAGCAAAAATTGGGGCCTCCCTTGTGGCGCAAAGGGTTAAGTCTCAGCACTATGAAACTATCTGCAGCCACTGTGGCACAAGTTCAATCCCCAGCCAGGGAGCTTCCCACATGGCACAGCAGACCTCTCCTGTCTCGCCTGCTGGTCCCCTCAGCAGTGCATTTTAGTCACTCTGCCTGCTCTGCTCCCCACTCTGTCTCTGGTGAGTCCTCTCACCACCCCACACCTCTGACCCACACCCCAGCGTGTATGCATAAATAAATAAATCTTTAAAAATAAATAAATGAATAAATAAATAAATAAATAAAGCTACTCAGGCAGTGTTAATGTGTAAATTGAACAAATTGAAGGGTCATTAGCTTCTTTTTTGTTTTTCTCCACCAAGGAATATGTGACAGGAAGTATTTGGGATCAGAGTAGCATAAAGATATAGATAGTATCTGATGATTGTAGGCAAAAAATGAATATGGGCTCATTTGTAAATAACAGTAATAAATCTAAATTAAATTAATTGAATACAGACATATATAAAGTGAAAAAAATAAAGTATCTTCCCAGATCATTCCCGTGCCCCCTCCATACACAGGCCCGGAGAGGGAATCTAGTTTCAGAATCTGAAAAATATAGTGTACTGCCTGATACTTGTTTTTTGGACATTTTGTGAAGAGTTAGTGTTACTGGCCTCAAAGCCCTGCTGCTCCCTGCTAGAAAGCCAGTATTTTACTTTCAATATATGAGAAAAGAGTTGGTGGGAGGGAATCAGGTTTGTTCAGAATCTGACAACCTGCAGAGAGGGGCGATTTATTGTCTCGAAGACCGTGTCAGGTTCAGGTTGGCAGTGGGGTTTGTGAAGGGTCGGGCAAAAGGAGTGGGGTTGGCAAGTTCTACTTTGATGTTCTTTGGACTCATGGCCACCTGTTGACCAGACTGATATCATTCTTCAAGCGTAAGAGTGGTGGTGTTCACCATCTTGGGTACCAATTCCTGTTTTCTTCAAATAAACTCAAGGCTTAGGATTCACTGCAAAATTTGTCCATGTTGATCTTGGCCGGTTATGCCTGGTTTTCTATAGTTTTTGTCTTCAGCAACAGAGAAAGAATGAAAAACGCATGGTTACAGGGCCAGTGACAACATCCTCTTCTGTTTATATCCTGGTCCTCATTCTTGAGGGACAGAGGTGAGGTCTGTCTTCTAGAATTCCTTCCTGCTGGATAAAGCAGAGGTTTGGGGACCCAGAGAGGAGCAGGATTTTTCCGTAGCTAACCTGATATATGACTGGTTGTCGTGAGTGTCTAGTCACAATTCTTCATTCCCTTGAATTACAATGGTTTGAATTGTGATGTCTCCACCTTTTGTTATATCTATAATAGCAAATTTCGGGAAAAAGTTTTAAGTTTCTTTTTTCATGTGCTTTAGTGTCTGAGACCAACTTAACTATTTAGTCTCAGTTTCGATAGAAAGGAAATACTATGCAGGACACCTAATTTGTAAAAAAGAAAAATAACTTAGAATATATATAAGAGTTTAATGTTTATTGGGCCTCCCTGGTGGCGCAGCGATTGGGTGCTGCGCTGTGGAGCTCTCGGCAGCGGCGGCGCAGGTTTGGCGCCCGGCTGGGGAGAATCCCACATGGCTCAGCAGACCTCTCCTGCCTCGCCCGCTGCTCCCCTCACCAGTGTATTTCCTTTGATCTGCCTGTTCTGTTCCCCATTCTGTCTCTGGTGAGCCTCTCGCTGCTCCATGCCTCTGGCCTGTACCCCATCTTGCACACATAAATAAACCTTTAAAAAAAAAGAGTTTAATGTTTATTTTATTACTTTGTTTATGTATTTACCTGCATATTTGTCAGTAAAATATTTTGTTTGTTTTTATATCAATTTAATCATTCCATGGAAATAGTTTATGACTTTTTATTTAGCTTAGTATGTCTTAGGGTACTCACCATGTCCGACAGCATATACTGATGTACGTTGTTCTTTTAAACTGTAGCTTAGTGTTTTAGAATTGCTTTATTAATGGAACTGCAGGTCATTTCCAGGATGTTCTTTTGCTGTGTTTTTGCTTGGCTTTCACAGCTGCGAGAACTCTGACCACCATCATGTGGGGCCTCAAAACTGCTCTCTGTGCACAGCCTTGACCTCTGTTTCCATCTGTGACATTTGTTCCCCTCTCAAGAATACAGACCAAAGTATAATCTATGGTCTTTTAGAATTCACTAGAAAATCACGCATTATTCAGTACCGTTAGCCACAGTAGTAGCGGTAGTGGTGACAGTAATGGCAAATACTATGGGAGACTGTACAAAGCACAGTAAAGTGATATATGGAAATTAACTTATTTAATCCTTGCAACAGCTCTATTTTCAATTCCATTTTACAGATGGAGAAACCTAGGTGCAAACAGGTTAAGTGACTTTCCAAAGTCACACACTTAATAAATCGTGTCACTGACAAATTGGGTGGCCAGCCAAGCGCAGAAAGTCTGTGTACCTACCAAGTCATACTCATGATCCAGAAGCAGTGCCAGGGGAATCAGTGAAAACTAAGGCAGGCTCGTTCCTGCCCTAGTGGGTTTTTGATTATAGTTGAAAAATAGGAAATAATAAAATAGTCACAACCTAAGTGTGCAGGTGCTTGGTGACAAGTATGACAGAAGGTAGGACACACGCCTAACTATCTACAACCCCATCAAAGGGAGCATCTATGGTGTGGACAAAGAGGGCATGCCTGGAAGAGACTCTAGTGAGGAGTCTCTTCTTAAAAGGAGGACTAGGGCCTCCCTGGTGGCACAAAGGGTTAAGTCTCAGCACTATGAAGCTCTATCTGCAGCCACTGCAGCCAAGTTCAATCCCCAGCCAGGGAGCTTCCCACATGGCGCAGCAGACCTCTCCCGTCTCTCCCGCTGCTCCCCTCAGCAGTGTACTTCAGTAGGTCCGCCTGTTCTGCTCCCTACTCTTTCTCTGGTGAATCCTCTCAACCCCCTCACCTCTGGCCTATACCCCAGTTCTTGTATGCATAAATAAATAAAATAAATCTTTTTAAAAAATAAATTAAATTAAAGGAGGAATGTGGTGAAATAGAAGGCAGAGCATCCTCTTCAGCAGAAGCAGCATCTGCAGAGGGCCCTATGCAGGAGGAATGTGGCAAGTATGAGTGAGTAGGGAGCGGTCAAGAAGAAAAAGGCCTCACAGGGAGGGAGGCAGAGCCTGGCAGGCAAGGAAGCTGGAGACACAGGCTGGCACCATCAAGGCTGGCTGGCACCAGCAGGAGAGGCTTAGCTCACCAGAAGAGGAAAAATCACTACTATGTGTTAAATAGGAACATGATGTGATCAGCTCTCTTTTCAAAACTCTTCCTGGAGACTGTTGGGACAGCAGATTGGAGTGGGACTTCCAAAGACCTACAGGAAGGCAATTGCAAGAGAAGGCAAATGACTAACCCAGTTGGCTTAGCAAGAGATGGAGAAAAGTGGGCATGTTAAGATGTGAATTAACAGTACTTGGGTCTTAGGCAGGTCGGGTGAGGCAGACTTAAAAGAGGCATGGCGATGGTGCTCACCGAGTTGACCAAAATACAGTCATGAAGTTGACCCCAGGTGTGAAGTCTCTCCCTCCACCCCCTGTCAGTGTGTAGCCTTCAGGTGGCTGTCATAGAGTCGCACATTTCTCGTGAGCCACTCCCCCTTGCGGTGCAGCTCTCCTGTGCATGTGGAACAATAGATATGCTTTATTTCATTTGCCTTTTGGGGATCTGTATGCAGATGGCAAGTTTAGATGCTTGTATTTAGCATACTTTTTCTGTTTATTTTTCCCCAGCAATTCTTAAAAGCTTTTCATCCCATGAGCTAAAAATATATTCCATTTCATAAACAGAAGAAACCACATCAGGAAGTATAGGTGCCTAAATCCAAAAATTAAATTAAACCCGCTTACATTAATTATTTCTCAGGTATAGATGGAGAGTTGGAGAGGAAATGTTCAGTAGAATGTCTCATTTTTAAGAGGTAAAACAAAACGAGAGAAGTCCAGAAGGCACATAGTTGAGCATAGCTAGTCATGGTTGTGCATAAAATTTGAATACTGTATAGTCAGAGGAAAGGTTCCTTCTGTGCTTTGTGCAAAGGATGTGCACAGCTGGAATTTTTACAGCTCTTCCTTGTAGCAGCAGCCAACATTTTTTCTGCATACTATAACATTGAACCAAATCATAATGGGGAAGCAAACGCTGTAGGAAATATTTAAGTGAATATTCTCGTTCCTTAATGAAGCCTCTGCCAGGGACTTCCTGTATGTAACAGACAGTACATTACCATGATGTTAAGAAAAATGTCCATCTTATGATCTGACTTATGCCATCATCGTTGGCATATATTTTTGTGTTCAGCCCTTGAAAAAACAATAATGGGATAATACTCCATTTTTTAAAATTTGGTAAGTAGCAAATGACATAACACTGAAGACCATTAAATGATGATCTTTATGGTGACACTTTTCTTAGTTTTACTATATAACTAGTTTATAGTAAGACAAAGTATTATTTCCTTAAAATGAGGGGCCATGCACTAGAAACTGGAAAGTTATATTTGTATTGTTTTGTTTTGTTTTGTTTTAGTGTAGAGACTTAGTCTCCACCCTAGACTTATCCAGAATCTCCATGGATGATGTACAAACACATGTACTTTAAAAACTATGCACTAAGAAGAGTTACACCACTTGCAGTTAAAACCCCCTGGATTAATAAGACAAGAGTAGAAGCCACATTCAGCCATTTTTTTAGAAAATGCCTTTCTAAAGATTGTTGGGTATAAATTATTTTTGCTTTATTCACCGAAAGATCTCAGAATTTGAAAGGTGAAGAAAATATGCCCTGTTTCTGGGGAGATCAGCTCAGAGGTGGTTGCTACTGTGTCTGAGCGATCAATGCAAGGCCATAGCAAGATTCCCCCCCCCTGCCCCCCAGCAACACATCCTGGTGGGCAGTATCTGCTCAGCCCAGTCCTCCTTATAAAAGCCAAAGCATTCCTGCCTCTAAGTGAACTAAATTTCCTATTTTATGCTTATCCCAAAGCGAGATACTGTCAAAGAAATTTTGAGATTGTTTATGTGTGCATGAGATTGGCATCCTTCAGGTATTCATTTGTTTCTTTCTCTGGAGTGGAAAGAAGGGAACCCACCTAGGAGTTTGGGAGTTGCCGCTGCCCACCAGCCCCTTCATGAGTTGGCCTGGCATATCCAGGAAAATTCTCCCTAGCCATACCTGACCCAACACCCTGAGGCATTGAAGGATCGTCTGTTGAGATGCAATAAAATATTGCTAGTAAGCATATTTTATTGATATACAAATTTGCTGCATTTTGAATTGTTAGGAATTTGTAGATGTTTTTTGCAACTGCTTTTTTATTTTTAATAAGGTACTTAAAATTAACTTGTCATGTTTTAAACACATAAAAACCCTGGGTCTACTTTATCTCATTTTTATAAAATTATTGCATTTTCGGCCTCTAATACGCTTTTCCTTGTGAGTGTTCTAGACTTTTTGGCTTTCAAAAAGAGAGAGATAAGACAATACATTTAAAAGTTCATATCTAAGAAAATTTTATTTGAATATCTTCTTTTAGGAAGTTCTCTTCAATTATCTCCTTGAGAAGTTTCTCTGTTCCTTTGTCTCTCATCTCCTTCTGGGATTCCTATGATTCTGATGTTTCCTTTTTTCATGGTGTCAGATAGTTCTCGAAGCTTTTCCTCAGTCTACCCTGCTTGAAATAATAAATTCATAATCTACTCTTTAGATGTAGTGATCTCCTATAAAGTGCAGCTAATTGAACTGATAAATTAGACCTGAAATATAGAGATGTTAAAAGGAATACCTAAGATGATTGCTTTACTGAATGCAGATAGTTGTAAGTCAGAGTAAATATGTGGGAAGATACAGAAAGCTACTCGGTCATGGCAGATTTTTTTCCTGACAGTGTAACTAGTCTGAATTATTTCTTAATGAAAAAAAACTTGGGGGGGGAGGCGTGTCAGGTGGTGTAGGTCATATTTAGTAGTTACAGGCTGGCGTAGAAAATATTATTTAACATCTTATGAGACAGGGGCCTCCCAAAGGCACAGTGAGGAAATTGGGTGGACCTTTGGGAAGTCCACCTTTGCCCCAGTAGGAATTACCTGGGAAGCCTTAAAAGACCGTCAACCTGAGCCCATTTGCAGCTTCTCCTGGCATCAGGGAACCCAGCCTGAGCTCACACGCGGCCTTAGCTTCCTTGTTAAATCTTCACATAGGTTGTGTCACTGACACTCAGTGAGTGTGAATGGAGGTTGAATTCAAGTAGAGGTTGGTAGAACGTAGGAGACAAGTTCAGATCGCCCATCTTAATGAAAAGTCATGAGAAAACAAGGAACACACACGAGTGTTTCACAGGTATAAAAGAGGTAGAAAAAACTTCTCTAAACAGAAGGGTGATAGGAAAATCACCACTTTGAAAAGACCAGTGTAATAGAAGGTGAAAATGATTAAATAATGTAGTGATACCTTTTGAGTAAGAAAGAGGGATTAGTAAATATATGTGTATGAGTGTCTGTAAACACACATAAACACAAACACACACACATTATTTTAATGGGAAGAACCCAAGAAAAATAAGCCCAAAACACCTGAGAAGAGTTACCATGAGGATAGGTAAGTAGGAACAGGGTGGAGGAAAAAATAATGGTGAGCAAGAGACTTTTCTGAATATAATTTTTATATAGTTCTGACTTTTGAAGCACAAAGATTAGCTTATTCAGAAAATAAAATTTAATTTAAAATGTAAAGCAAACTAACCCTGAGACTGAATATAGACAGAGATGACTGTAACTATATATCAAATTAGTAATATTACCAAATTAATTTAATTGACTTTGACCACACTCCCAACTATATAGTCTTAGGGATATATAGACTTAAGGACAGAGAACTAAAATGAAATGTTAAACTTTTTAGTAAATTTGTTTTTTATAATAATATTGGTATTCTTATTCCAAAATTATTTTATAAGGTAGAATATAAGCTAATTAACAGTGTATTTAGGAACTAATGTTTTCACTTGAGAGGAGATGAAACTTCTTTTAAAAAAGAAAAAAAAATCTCTGAAATGTTAAATTTCTCTTGGAAATGTTAGTATGAAGTCATACCAGTGTGAAGTCTTGATTTAAATATACAATATGTAACATATATATAAAATTCCTTAACCTCTATTAATTCAAATGAGCTAGAAATAATGAAACTCCAGTGCAATGAGCATACATATCAGTGAGATCTTGATTTCTAAATTTCCAAATGCTATTCCCAATAGAAAACTAGGGCTTCTTGGAGAAATGACTGTGTCCAGGTCTAGGTCAGGGAAAACCAAGCGAGCCTGTAGCCTCTAACGGCAGAAAGCGAGTTTGTGCTCAGGAACTAATGGGCTGAGGTCAGAAGGACACAGGAGCCAGTTTGAAAGGTGCCACAGGCCAAATTTGAGGCAATTTGATGATCCAAAAGAATGATGACACTAGTTGATTATAGCACACTGAAGTTTTAAAAATTCATGTATTTCCAGTCAGCTTTAAAAAAAAATGTGTAAGAAATAAAGAGAAAGGAACAAGGGAAGTTTTTCTTTACAGAGTAATGTCAGCAAATAAATGTAGAAATGCAATTTCACATTAGAAAAATCACAATTTTGCAAAGCCCTGTATAATAATTGCTTCAACTAAGAACCTCAGATTTGCTAAAATAACCAGATGAGGGAGAGCTTGGGAGTCAGAATATTCACACAATTAAAGTGTCTGTAAAGATCATTTAACTTATAAGAAAACCTGAGCCCTTATAATAGAAAGAGCTGGTGGCCAATCCCTTATTAATTTAGCAAAGCCACCAGTGTACACGTTAACATCATTTGCTGCTAATGTGATGCAATTAGAATGGTACAGAATCAGTTGTATAGAAGTTGTGACGTAAACATTTCATCTGGAAACAATCAGAAAAATCTGCCTATAACGTGAAGTCATCTGCAGGATGGCTGACCTGGACTCTTCAAAAAGTCAGCGTTGGTGGAAAAAAAAAAGCAAGTAGACTTTACCAATTAAAAGAGATATAACCCAAAGCAATGTTTGAACCTGGGTGCAAAGTAGTAAAAGTTTTAGGGGATATTAATTGCATACTGCATACAAAGTGACGTTACAAAGTTACTCTTTTTCTTAGTTGTGGTAATATTGTGGTTATATAGGAAATGCATGTGGAAGTAGTATTTTGGTATAGAAATAATCTAAAACTAACTGTAAAATGGCTAAGGAAAAAAAAATGATAATACCACTATGTATCTATGGAGATCTACAGATATAGCTAACGATTTTGATATGTAGATATACAAATATCAAGACAAATATGAAGGAAGAATGAAAGAAAGCAAGTGTTTACAACTGCTGGATCTGGCGAGGGGTTTTCAGAACTATGTTGCACAACTCTTTTGCCCTTCGTGTAAACTTTAAAATGTTCAAGATAAAAGGTTGTGGGGAGGAAAGCTATTAAGTATAGAGTGACGTGGCTGAATTGACTCTTCAGATGCTTATAAATTTGATTTTGTGTTTTTATTATTCTTTCCAGTTTTACACTTTGTAGTATAAAAGTTAAATCAACAAAATGTGCGTAACCCCCAAAGCCCTTTAAAAAAATGATGACATGACAGCATGAAGGTTTGCTTGCCCTAGTGAGTGGTGGTCAGCTGTAGTCCAGGAAAGCGGGGGCCTGGGCTGGCAAGATGGCCTCCCCTCTCAGAGCATTCTCTTGTGTAACTCAGGTGCTCTGTCATGAGGCCCCACAAGGAAACCTGGGAGGCAGAAAGCAGCAGCCAGGGCACAGCTGTCAGCCTTTAGCTTTGATTAAAATACTGAATTTCAGGGCGGGGCCACAGGCTTCGTGGGTTGGAGACCAGGGCTATAAGCAGAGGTTTAGAGGGAGGAAGCTGGGTTATTTCCATTCCAGGCACAGTGGCCACATGAAACAGGCCTGTGGTCCACTCTCCATACCTTGACCTGTCTTAGTGCCATGGGTTTTAAAAATTGTTTAAGAGTCTTAAATTTTGAATTTTCATGGATGCCATATTTCTTTAAAGATTTATTTATGCATACAAGAGGTGGGGTGTAAGCCAGAAGTGGGAGTGGGGAGGTGAGAGGATTCACCAGAAACAGAGTGGGGAGCAGAACAGGCAGATGTACTGAAATACTCTGCAGAGGGGAGCGGTGGGGAGACAGGAGAGGTCTGCTGCGCCATGTGGGTCAGCTCCCTGGCCTGGATCATGTGCATTGTCTGCAGCTAGCTTCATAGTGCTGAGACTTAACCCCTTGCACCACCAGGGAGGCCCGTGGATGCCATATTAAGAAAAACACCAAGTTATATTGATCCAGTAGGACTGGTTTTTGCTAACCTTGAATATTTTTTCTTAGTGATGGTTTTACATTGCTACACTCCTATGAAAATCCTCCTCATTATGTAAAGGCATTTTTGAAACCAAGTAAGAACTTTCGTTTCCAGCTATTGGTTGTTCCAAGTGCCTCCCTTATTTTACATATCTAAACACCACAGTTCAAAATACACTTAGGACCTTTGATTTAGTAATAAAACTCTGCACCATCCTTTACCAAGTCTTTCTTTCCTCATCCTCCTGCCCTTTGGCAGTTTCTGTCTTACTAGCTATTGCTTCCAGAAAACTCACATTGTCAGCATGAGAACTCTGGTAATGGGGTGCCGTGGGGTGGTGTTAGCCAACAGAATCATGAGGATGATGGGAGGAAAAGTGTGAGAAAGTCTATCAAAACAGTTAGCATGTAGAAAATAAGAAAATTGTAAGTAATCTGTTTCTATCTGTCTCTATAAAGTCCTGTCTTTGGAAAGTTACCCACAGAACTCTGCCCTCTGCAACATGTGCTGGCAATAGAGCACATGTAACTCCAACCTGGACACAATCCACCCCTTTATTACAGGGACTCTGGTTGCCTGTGGCAGCACTGGGTATTCCTTCATCAGGCTTCCTTAGTATTGCAGTTGCAGCACGAGAATGATTTATGGGCTAGGCCTCTAGAAATAATGTGAACAGGAAACAGTGCAGCCACGGCTGCATTCATCCAACATATCCTGTCTGTTCAAAGTAAATGTAGAAATCTACTTCTCAATGACATTTTTGTGCTGCTGTTCTGCTTTTAAAATACTGTGCTGTTCTGTCCACTCCTGTTTGGGAATGCCTTCCGTGTAGAGTGAAATGATGCTAATCAGGTCAAGATTTGGGTCGTTTTCTTGATTTCATCAGCTCTAAACTGCCAGGGTCTTTTTAATGCTGGAAGGGTTGGGCATGCAAATCCCTCTTCCAGGCCATCCAGGAGTCCCTGGGCCACTGCCCTCTGGGACTTAGAGCTCTCAGTTGCCCACAGGCAGGCCTTGGCTGGGGACATAGGACACCTTGGCTGTGACATTTCTGCACAGAAACCTCTCAGGAGCTGCAGTATTTTTACCCATACTTAACTCAGGGCTACTGGGAGGTAGCCAGGGTAGAGATGAGTCAAAATTCACAACTCTTAGAATTCCATTCATTTATGTTCCAAAAGCAGAGTTCTTTTGCATGGCCTCCATTATCCAATTCCAGTCTCTGGCTCTACTGTCTATATATCTTGTGGTTCCATCACACATGAAGTTGGTATAAGGTTATTAAGTGATGACCAGCTTTCAACACAGCTTAGCAGCTAGCAGAACACGCACTCCACCAATACTGCATTAGATTCATCCATTTTGAGTAAGCAAAGGCACAGTGAAGAAGAAACACACAACAAAGCCTAACATGATAAAAACGAAAAAAAAAAAAAAAACCACCTTTGAATACTTGCCTAATCTGGAGTTCCTTTCCTTGTTCCTTTCCAGCTAGGCACTGTGACCAACTTGTAACAGTCTTTGAGGAAGGTCTTCAAGAACTAGATTTACTCAGACTGCACTTCCACTGAAGTAGCTGTCCTCAAGAGTTTGCCTCATAAATTTGGGTTGGCTAGCCCTGATGATCAGGGCGGTTTGTGGGATGACCTTGCATCAGCATCCCTTAGGAACTTTGGGGTGTGGTCTTTCCCATCAGTCCCTTCCATGGTATAAAAGTAATCCTCCTGAGGATGTCTTAGTCAAACAGGTATCTCCTGTTTTCTCAGGTAGAGATGTAGACCTCTGCTCCTTAGTGTTACTGCTGTAGAGAGAGGGCAGCAGAAGGGAGTGGATTGAGCAGCATTTATCTCCTTGAAGAAAATGCCATGTCAGCAGAGGCAAATGTTGTGCAGGTAGATGGTGCATCAGTGCACTCGTTCTGCAAGGCTCAGAAATTATTGTTTTCAGGCAACATTTGCCTAGAGTATTCAGTTGTCTAGGATCAGTGCCAGTGTGGAAGTTGAAAGGAAAATTTTCATTGCAGTTGACTTTCAAATTATTTTTCACATTTGACAGCAACTGTGTTTAAAAAAAAATCATTAGATTGTATTAAGAGCAGTTTGGGGAAACATCCAGCTCTCTTTCTATACAATGTTTCCATCTTCCCATGCTGCTCCTGGGCTCCCCTGGAGTGAGCTTGAACTGGAAACCACTGTCCTGAACCATGATGCCATTCAGGGACATTAGAAGTTCCTAGAAATCCAGAATTGCATGACATGTGTAGTGGACAAAAATAACCCCAGGATGTCTCTATCATACCTTGCAACATCTGACCTTGAGGGTATGGAAACAGGCAAACTAGAGGACAGTAAGTAGCTCTCAATTTTGATCATCTCTAAGCCATTAATTGGGAGTGTACTTTGTATAAATCACTCTTTTCAAATACTCTAGGTGAGGGCAATCTTTGATTCTGGCTTATTTAGAAAGACTACAATGGTTTTTTCATGTTGTAAGAGTTCAAAAGACTTTGCTGGATGTTTGAGGGAACAGCAGGGCATTAGGTAAAGCTGCTGTCATAGTCCCTTTTATGAATTGTAGGCTGAAATTCTACCTAACAAGGCAAATTCTTCAAGGTTCTTAGGTATTATTTTAGGTAATAATGTTACTCTCTGCAAGTGTATGTTTCCATAGAAAATAGGTGTTTCACAAATGGTGTATCACTAAGTTAAGCATCTGTCTTCATATGATTAATAATCACTCAGTTAACTATTACTTCAATGTTTCAGTGTGGTCATCAACACTTAAATTGTTGAAAAGACCTATTTACAGTGAAAGAATGGGAAAACTAAAAAACATTTCTTTCTATTACTTTGACACTCTAGTTTCTGTTCATAGAACAAGGTTGAGAGAAATAGAATTAAGAATTTGCTTAGGAGTACTCTTTCCTGTTTATTGGGAGATGGTATTGTACATTCATAAATGTACAATCTGCACTATGTTCCAGCAATATGTTAATACTGAGTTCATAAGATTAATCAGGCCACATGCTGTCCAGTGGTTTCACTAATATAGTTTTCAGTTACATCAGCATTTTCTCTTTCATAACACACACACACAAAAAGCCTTACAGAGCAGTGTGTAAGCATTCCTAACAGGCAAATGTTCAGACATAATTAAAGATGAGGTTTAGCTTCTCTGTTATGGTTGGTGAACAAGATAATGCTCTTTAACTATATGATAGTAGCAAAACAGAGAGAGCGAGGCACTTGGCTGCCAAACAGTCTCATTGAAACTTCACCAGGTGCTGGAAGCTCACTCCAGGAATAGCAGCCTCAAAGTGATCAATAAGAAGCCTGGAAGAATGAGAATGTTCCAGGTCTAAAGGGTGGAAACAGTTCCACTCTGCTCTTTGCCCACATTTCCCATATGCACGCTGTTTTTTGCAATTTTTCATCACTGAATACCTGTGGGAATTATCAGTTCCTTTGGTGAGACTGCAAGCTAGGAAGATATTTACATTCATTTCATGAAAATAAAATTTCGCCATTGATTGTTAGAAATTGGATCATTGTGCGCTATCTTCTGAATTAAAGACATGCCTCCAGATTTATAACAACATAAATCAGATGCGATACCATTCATTAGGTGGATCTTGCTGAGCACCTACTTGTTCTTGGTGCTCTGCTTAGTACTGGCTCAGTGGTGGTGAGAGGAACAATCTAAACTCAAAGCAGTCCAAAGGGACACTCACATCTGTTGTTCTGAATAGTGGAATGAGCGCCTCTCCCTGGGCCTTGTGTCCGTTACCACCAAGAGGGCCCTCTTTCTCATTTTCTCTGTTGAATGTGGTTAGACAGGCTGGCCATGGTAAGATACCACAAGGCTGCCTGATTAGATGGCCTGAAATGCTGAGGCGCCCAAAAATGCTAGATTGCAGAATCAATTACAAATAAATCATTAAGATGACCAATTTAACTTGCCCACATTTACCTATTATTATTGGGTTGTGACAACAAAAAGAATCTGAGACACATGCTCAGCACCTCCCTGAAGGAACAGGATGCCAGCCCCATTTTCGTTCAGACCTGAGGCAACACCAGGTAAAATGAGATCAAGTCAGAACTCCCAACCCTCCAGGTCCCAGCCTTCACATCTCCCACTCTCCTCTCCCCCCAGCTGCATACTCTGTTTTTTTATTTTTTTTAAAGATTGATTTATTTATGCATACAAGCTGGGGTACAGGCCAGAGGCGTGGGGCGGTGAGAGGGTTCACCAGAGACAGAGTGGGGAGCAGAACAGGCAGATCGACGGAAATACACTGCTGAGGGGAGCAGCGGGCAAGGCAGGAGAGGTCTGACGCGCCATGTGGGAATCTCCCTGGCCAGGTGTCGAACTCGCAGCTGCTGAGAGCTCCACAGCGCAGCGCTTAACCGCTGCGCACCAGGGAGCCCCTCTGTTTTTTTAATATCAACATCATCATCATTAACTCATTCCCCAACCCTCCATGGCAATGTCTGCTATTAACATTTTAAACATTATACAAACCTGCTTTGCCATGTTTTATAATTTGCATTACCTATTTTGAAGTAATGCTAGAAAGAGGAGGTGCCTCTTTCTGCTATATTCTATTTATCATATTCTGTTTATTTCATATTCAGTATGTACCCAAAGAGGACTGAATAACTCCATTCGGTAATTAAGTGCCTCTACTTTTTACCTACCTTTTAGATCATATTTAGAAATGTATCTAAATGCAAAATACAAACACAGATTTGTATATATATCTAATATGATGTTCATGTATGGTTTCAGTGAAATTTATAATTCTTTTTTAAAAGATTTATTTATTTGTGCATACAAGCTGGGGTGTAGGCCGGAGGTATGGAGGAGTGAGAAGATTCACCAGAGACAGAGTGGGGAGCAGAACAGGCGAACTGACTGAAGTACACTGCTGAGGGGAGTAGCGGGCAAGGCAAGAGAGGTCTGCTGCACCATGTGGGAAGCACCCTGGCTGGGGATTGAACTCATGATGCAGTGACTCTGGATAGCTTCATAGACTGAGACTTAACCCGTTGCGCCATCAGGGAGGCCTGAAATTTATGATTCTTCCTACTTTAATTTAGTCTCTCTCTTTTTTATTTGTGGAAAGGATAAGAAATTGGCAAGTTTCTCACTGAACACCTGACATTAGCTTACTGCTGGTGATGGTGTAACCTGTCCACATGTCAGTTCTTTTTTTTTTTTAAAGATTTATTTATTTATACATACAAGCTGGGGTACAGGCCAGAGGTGTGGGGTGGCGAGGGGGTTCACCAGAGACAGAGTGGGGAGCAGAACCAGCAGATCAGAAATACACTGCTGAGGGGAGCAGCGGGCGAGGCAGGAGATGTCTGCCGTACCATGTGGGATTCTTCCCGGCTGGGCATCGAACTCAAATCGCGTGCTGCCGACAGCTCCACAGCCAGCGCTCAACCGCTGCGCCACCAAGAAGGCCCCACATGTCAGTTCTTTGTCCCATCACAGCTTTTTATTTCTCCACTGATCAAGGCCATCATCCCATTAGTTTAAGCATTTTTCTCCTTGACTCTGTATCACTTGCCCTGTTTCCCCCTCTTCTAGGTAATCACCCCATGTTAATAAAATATCATTAAAGCTGTACATCATCCTAGCAGGCCTTCTTGCTACCTGAAAATCCTCCCAGACTCGTTCACCAGCTCCTCTCCCTTAGGGCCACACATCGCCACGGGATTCCCCTCCTGCACTGAGGCCCTCTGACCCTCAGACAGGCTGGCACTGCTCTCCGTTTCACCTCTACAGAGGAGTTTGCCCTTTAATCTGCAAAAGAAAATATACATATTTGTTTATAGTGAATTAAGCTGAATGTGTGCCTGTGTAATTACTGTTAATTCAGATTATTCCTGGGAAATACCTGGAGGAACTCCTATCTAAATCAATTATTTGGTATGGATTCTAGTATCACACCTTTCTTAAGTTCTGCGGGTAACATGATAAAACTGATAGTATGTATATTAACATTTATAGAGTTCCTTTGCTCTTTAAAATAACAAGAACTCAGAGAAAAAAATTGGCACAAACTACTATGAAATGAATTCCTCAATATATGTCATATTCAAGAAAACATGTTTTATGAAGTTTTTATCAAACTGACTACTATACTTCAAAAAGGTCAGTATCATGAAAGGAATATTTTCAGAGGACTGTTCTAGATTAAAACTAAAGAAACAGGGCCTCCCCCCTGGCACAGGGGTTAAGCACTGCGCTGTGGAGCTGTCAGCAGCGGCAAGGCGAGTTAGACGCCCTGCCTGTGAGATTCCCACATGGCACGGCAGACCTCTCCTGCCTCATCCGCTGCTCCCCTCAGCAGTGTATTTCCATCGATCTGCCTGTTCTGCTCCCCACTTTGTCTCTGGTGAACCCTCTCGCCACCCCACGCCTCTGACCTGTACCCCAGCTTCTATGAATAAATAAAATAAAATCTTTAAAAAAAATGAAGAAACAAAAATAAATAAACTGCGTAATCTGTGGTTGACTCAAGAAAAGTGAAATATGTAAAGGACACTATTGACACAATATGGAAGATTTGAATATGCATATTTCTTAGATAATACTTTCATATCATTGTTAGATTTCTGAAAGTAATAATATATGGAAAAGTATTAGGGATACTTCTGTCTTTAATCAATTTTCAAATGGTTCTGCAAAATCAGTATATATATGCAAGTTGTAAAATTCATTCCTGTCCTCCCTTATTTCTTCTCAGTGAAAGATAAAAGATTTTGCTTTGACCTGTGAGGAAAACAAAGTACAGGCAACAGGAAAGTCAGCACCCCTAAGACCTTACCTTTCAAGGGATGGAGTAGGAAGTATATTCCAACAGTGTTCCCCAAACCCTCCATTGAGTCACTTCTTCCATTCTTGTAGAATTAAACCATACCACATGCTAGCTGCTGGAGATTTTTCTCTGCTATTTCTTTTTTTTTTAAGATGTATTTTTATTTATTTATGCATACAAGAACTAGGGTGTAGGCCAGAGGTGCGGGGGTGAGAGGATTCACCAGAGACAGAGTGGGGAGCAGAACAGGCAGATCTACTGAAATACACTCCTGAGGGGAGCAGGGGGTGAGACAGGAGAGGTCTGCTATGCCATGTGGCTTGGCTCCCTGGCAGGGGATCGAACTCCTGCTGCAGTGGCTGCCAATAGCTTCATAGTGCTGAGACTCAACCCCTTGTGCCACCAGGGAGGTCCTCTGCTATTTGTTGAGCAAAATGAACTCTAGAAATTAAAATCAACTGGTACACAGTGATCTAAAGAAGAATGCCAACTTTGATCCATTCTCTTTCTTATATGAGGAATGGAAGCAGGGAGGGGTAAATGGCAGTCATTTTGTACACCTTTACCTTCTTGCAGGTTCAACATAACAGCACCTGAAAATTTGACCCCTTTTATTTGTCATCGCTTTCCATTCTTTAGGATGTATTTTACCCTCTTTTTTATGTATATGTTGCATTGTGAGGGGAGGTGAATTGAGTCTTGATATTTTGAAATTAAACAGGCTTGTTTTATTTTAAATCTCTCTAGTTGTTTAGTGAAATGGTTCAATAGGGTTTATTTTTTATTGCAATATAAATAGAGTAAGATTAGTTTTGAAAGCACAGTGCCATCTTAGAAAATACAAAAAAAAAAAAAAAACCAGAAAGAAAAGAAAATGAGGCCTATGCCTTGATATCAGTTACAATTTGGGGAAGAGTTGTCCAAAGCTGCACTTGAATTTGACACAGAAAATGACAGGATTGAAAGCTCTTGCCTTCATATATAATTTTTACATGACGACTCAAAAAAACAACTAACATTTCCCATTACAAAACCAGAATTATTTTTGAGATTTTACATCCTGTCATTTTCTCTCTAATGTATTGGGTTTTGTGACGCTTCTGGTCGGAGTGTGGAGAGAATTTGATTTATCAGTATATATCATATTCTATATGTTTCATATGCATTTCTAACATAAAATGATATTTTACTGTTTAAGTTGCTGTTAAATGATTAATTTTTTTATAGAATTGCTTTTACATTGGTATCTGCCAAAATATTATATGACTAAGTGATATCATTTTATCTAATTTGCTTGATACTTAAACCATCGTTCTAGCCTTGGGGAAAAATATTAGACTTTTTTCACCTGAAAATCATTAAGAATGTAATCTGAAGTTGAAAACTGAAATATTAAACTATTTAGTTGACAGAAAGGTTTAAGAACTATGCACTTATTATGCAAAGAAACTGTCATTTCTCACAGCTCTAAATTCTCTTCCTGTCCATAAAAGGAAAATATAGCAATATAACCATTTGATATAAAAAGAGAGATTCTACTCAGCTGCCTTTTGAGTTCTCTGAACAAACATCCCTATTATTACTACATGGATGTGTAGGTTTTGGTTATGTTTATATGATTTCATTTTTAGAAATACATATCAAAAAAAGAAATGTGTATTAAGCATGCATATGGTTTCCATTAGTAAGAGTAACCTACACTCAGTTCTTTGGATTTGCTTTCTTTATTCTTTATTATATGTGTAATTGTGTTATGTGTTTTAAAACTTTCAATATTTTGGCATTTTAGAATACAGCAATATGCATATTGCTGTGATCCATATATAGTTATATTTGGAATGATATGTTATGCTTGAGTTATGAAAATAATTTGACACATCTACTATGTTCGGGGGAGATCATGTCTGCCAAAAATATTTCTATTTGCACACTGCTGGCTTTCATACATAATTACCTACTTGTTCATCTCAGGACATAATGTCAGCTTGTACTATGTAATATAAAATAATCTCATCTAGATGCATAATGAATTTCTATTATCTAAGAGTTGTTTATATTTGATGACATTTTCCTTTTTGGGAAAATATACTTCAGTGAGAGGGAAATTGCGAACATTTTTAAAATCAGTGCTAATTTTCTTTGGCATCACAGTACGTTTGGAGTGCGGGTGATTAGGATCACTGTTGTTTAGTGGCTCTGTGCTAAGTCTGTGAAGCATGAGAAATGGTTTCTTACCTCATGGATCTCATAAAACATTATGCATATTGAAAGATAATTCATTTAATGAGACAAGATGAGGTGAAGATAATGATTGCTTTGGAGTTCAGAGAAAAGTGAGGTCACCATGGACCACAAGACACATCAGGGCTCTGAGCCTTGAAGGCTGGGGAAGAATTAGCTGTGGTCTGTGAGCAGAGAGCAAACACACCCTGAGGTGAGTAGAGAGAGAATAGCTGGAGCCATGAAAGACATAGCAAGGCTGAATATTTTGTGAATGACGAATGACTGGTATCCTTAATGTAATACAATCAAATCCATGAATGTCGCACTGAGATTTTAATTAAAAAATGGGTAACATATACGAACAGTTGCTTTATAGGGGACGACATACAAATGATCAATGAATGTATTAAAAGCTCTTTAACTTGAGCCTCCCTGGTGGCACAGCGGTTGAGCGCTGCGCTGTGGAGCTGTCGGCAGCGGCAACATGAGTTTGACCCGGCCAGGTACATTCCCACATGGCGCGGCAGACCTCTCCTGCCTCGCCCACTGCTCCCCTCAGCAGTGTATTTCGGTCGGTCTTCCTGTTCTGCTCCCCTCTCTGTCTCTGGTGAGCCCTCTCACCGCCCCACACCTCTGGCCTGACCCCCAGCTTGTATGCATAAATAAATCTTTAAAATAAATAAATAAATAAATAAATAAAAGCTATTCAACTTCATTAATGAAATTCAAATTTAGAAAGTAAAATACTCTTTATTTCTCACAAATTGACAGCTACTTTTAAAATCCAGTGAGGATATGATAAGAAGGGCCTCTGTGCATTTGTTAGTAAGAGTAAAAATTGATACAAAAAAATTTTAAGACAATTTTTACTTTCCATCACTACTATTTTAAATGGTTATGACAATTAATCCACTACTGCTTAGACTTTCTTCTAAAGGAATTTTCTGATTTATAGATAAGAATGGGCATCACAGGATTATATGTGATAATGATAAGTTTAGAAGCTACCTAAATTTCAACAATTACTGAGATGATTATATGATGTACAGCCGTCCAATTAAATATATGCTTTCAGAAAAATTATAACATGTAGAAGTCATAGAAATGTGATACAGCAAAGTCCAAATTTTATTTAAAATAAATATGTACAAACAAGGCTGTACTAAAATATCCTGAACTGTTAGTAATTATTATTGAGAGTAAAATTATGAGTGCTTTGATTATCTGTAATCTTCTCTATATTTTCTAGATTTTGTCTAATGACAGTAAATTACTTTTAGAAAAAATATATTAAACTTTCATTTCTTTTAATAATTTATTGAAACAGCACAAGGATCGTTAGGATAAAGTCCCAAAGAGAGGATTTTATAAATCAATAAATGTCAGTATTTTATTTTGATCAACTAATGAAATTAAGTTGCTGAATAAAACCTGTGTATGTATGTGTGTGTTGGTGTGTTGAAAGACCAAGAAAAATGTTTAGATAGAGCCTATGCTGAAGAAATTCTTGCTCTGGGCCACCACTATCTGGGGGCTAAAGAGGCACCTAGAGGGTAGTTTACACACCCAGATCAAAACTGTTAGTGAGGATTGAAATAGGCTGGGAATCAGTGTACAAGATAATGAAGAACCAAAACTGTTTAAAATAATTAAAACTTAAGAGAAAGTAGAACCCACTTGTGGAGTAAGAGTAGGGATTAGTCTAAGAAACTTTGACTAATCTGTATTATTCTAAGTTTTGCTGTGTATTTACATACAAAATACGTTCAAATGACTTTGCCAGTCCTAAGAACTAAGTTCCTTTTTAGGGTCATATTTGATTGCCCCATACTTGGCCTGATCTGCCAGTATGTCAACCTGTCATGTCAGATCTCATCAGTGTGATAGCATCAGTGACTGGTGGTGATAGTAGAATGACAGTGAGTTGCAGCATAGAGTTAATTCTAACACTTGAACCATTATTCAGTTTGCTGTCTTTCACTACCAAAAATAAAATTCATAGTAAAGAATATAAACCTTTCAAAAATGGTCGGCAATTTGAGGGAAATGTACTTCATTAGCAAATATTCAGAAACTAGGTATTATATATTACCTATAAGCATTACTATAGGAGGAAATACAGGAAGTCCTAAATTCAGAGGAAATGAGTAAAGACTTAGAACTTAGGGGTACAATAAATGATAGGCAGGGTCAACAACCACAGTCAAGGCCAAAGGCTGTTCAAACTCATGCTGCTCTAGACTTCACATTCAGCCACTGTATTAGTTGCAACAGAAATTTACATTGCAAGTGAATTATTTTAATCCTGCAATAAACACCCTCTCATTGGTAAGTACATGTGTAGATACGTGTTTCTTCTTTCATTTAACAAATACCAAATGTGCCGCTGTTATGAGCCTGGGAGTGTTCTAAGTTCAGGATAACAGAATTAACAAAACTTCTCTTGTGGAGATTCATCCTGATGGAAGGAGAAAGGCCACAAAGGAAATAAGTAGCTTACCTATACTACCCAGGAAAATAAAGCAGGCAGAGTAGATAAGGAATTAAGTGAAGAAAGAAAAGTTGGAAGTGGCTAGACTTCTAAGTAGAGTAGCCAGATGAGGCCTCAATTTTGAGTGTATGATCAAAGGAGGCGAGGACCTGAGCCCTGTCACGGGAAAGAGATTCCAGACAGAGGGAGCAACAAGTATAGAGCTTACAGAAAGGAACAAGAAGACCTGTGTGGCTGGAATAGAATGAGCAATAAGAAGAATGTTGAGAGGCAAGATCTGAAAGTCAGTGGGAATACTTCTGAAATCATCTCAGGCATGATAGCTGTTGTAAAGACTTCAAGTTTTATTAATTTTGACAAGAGGGGTGACATCCTGATTTCTGTTTTTAAACTGATTTTCTAAACTTGTCTCAATTCCTTTTAAAAGGCTAAATGTGACTGTTAGGTTAAGAATAAACCATGAAGGTGTGGCCATCTTAATACCAATTCTTCCAATCCTTGAACAAGGGATGTCTTTCCATTTATTTGATTCTGCGTTTAATTTCTTTCACAGGTACTTTATAGTTCTCAGTGTGTAAGTCTTACACATTCTTTGTTAGGTTTATTCCTAAGTATTTTATTCTTCCCCATGCTTTTTTGGAAATACAATCTTTGCATAGGTAATAAAATTAAAATAAGGTCATTATGGTGGATCCTAATCCAATATGGCTAGTGTCCTGGTAATAAGGGGAAATGTGAATAAAAAAACACATGTAGAGGAAAGACCGTGCAGACACCCTGGAAGAAGGCCATGTGAAGACAGAGGCAGAAACTGGAGAGATGTTACAACTAATGCAAATGAAATATTAGATAGTGATATGTGCTATGCAGAAAAGTGAAATGGGATAATAGGATAGAAAATAATTTCTGATTTCTCTTTGCCTCAAACAAACTTTATTATCTGTGAAGCTGTGTTCAACATGAAGTAGTGGAATGACCAGGTTCCCCATTCACCCAGCATTCATTAAACAGACGTTCCATGGCAGGCCTTTAAGGGGATTTCACTAAATGGACTCTCATGTCAACATTCTTAGGCTATTTCACATATGACAGGGGTCATCAACGAAAGAGTCCTGGGATCATATTTTTGTCACCAGAGTTTTATATGTGGGTGTGTGTTTGTGTGTGTGTGTTCATGTATGCCTGTGCGTGTGTTGTATATAAAGATATACATATAAAGAGAGAGAGAGAGAGAGAGAGAGAGAGGTGTGTCTGACATTAGATAGGTAGATAGATAGACCACACCACACTATAAATTCAAGCCAACACATAGAGCACACTGACAGAATTCCCAAGCCCCTGGGACTCTGCCAGGGCCCCCTCCACAGAAGGATTTGGGTAGGGGTAGTTGTATGTTAGGAGTTAGGAACCTGTAAGCACAGGCTTTCATGAGAAACATAGAGAAACTCTGAATTATGCAGAAAGTAGGTCCTACCAGGGTCACTGGATGAAATGATGATCCCTAGATAAAGATGATTGATTATTACCTGACAAAGAAAATGCAGATTGCATTCAGTGATTATTATATATTTCTTATCAATTGGTGCATTTTCTTCTTATCTACACTGACTCTGTCTCTTTAAACTTTTAAAGCCAAACTTTAATTGAGTTTTCATTGGTTTGTTTGTGTCTTTCAGATGAGTTACAGAATATCCTTGTTAATCATTTAAATATACTGTTCTGAACGGACCAAGCTTGATTTTCCTTGACTTGGACCATTTTGACCACCTCATTAACCTCAGCAAATAGGATGAAATTTGAAAGTTACACTCTTTAAAAAAAAATAACTTCCCTACCTCCAGAACTGGGTTTCTGAAAAATCATGTATTACAAAAATGCGTGATTGAAGAAAAAGATTAGGAAGTAATAGACAAGATGGCCTATGACATCCGTAAAAGAGTTATATGTCCACTCTATAATACAATAAAGACAAAGCTCCACCTAAATAGGCCCTCAGTTGCATAATTGTATTTTAAAATAGTAATAACAAATATTATGCAATAATTGTCATTAGCCATCTCTTGCTTGATAGAAGCTTTTCAAGAAATGTCATTCCCAAACTTTCATGAAGATCTTTAGTGAAAGTATTATCCCTTGTTGCTAGAAATAGGCACTTTAACAGTCGTTTTCCCATGTGTCTGGCATTATAGAAAATAGTTCAAAGCCTTTCTCATTTTAAGACTCTCAGTTATTCTCTCCTTATTTAATTCTTGCCTTAAACCCTACCTTGAGCTTCTTATCTGGTTTCCTGGGATGCAGAGTGAGGTGGCTGCTTTGAATCAAAAAGACTTGTGGTAACCTTTATTTAACCTACACAACACATTTCACTTAACCCCTCTCTCCTCCCAATAACCATGAACACTTAGCTTTAGGTAAAGCACATTCCTTGCAGGGAGTACAGTTCTGTGGCCCTCATTTCTTTTCTTTTCCCTTCATGTTGATTAGTTTTGTTGCAAAAACCTCTATTTCTGCTCCATCTTTAGCTTTAGCTTGGTATTTTATTTCTGATCCCAGATTTCTTTTTCTTATTTGCAAAAGGATTATCTAGCCATTCATATCCTCTATATCTGAAGTTTTCAAAATAACTTCAAATATATGGAGATATAAATTTCTATACACTGGAATTTTGAATAAGAAGAATTTGTTTAAAAAGGGATCATGGTATTTTAGTTATCTATTGTCAATAGATAAATAACCAGTTATTGCTAGAATCACAGACAGTCATAAATACACATAATAGTAACTGTTAATATCTGTTAAACTGGGTGCAGTGCTCATATCTTGTAAGGTAAACTCTTTCTGCTGATTTCTTTCTCGCTGATATTTTTTTCTCTGAGTCAGTGTTTTGTTTTGTTTCCTGAAAGGTCAAATCTCTCATTTGGTTACTCTTTTCCAAAGTTTTGGTTTTTAAATACCAGGTATGTTTTGATGAAATTTCTTGCCTGACTATTTGACAAGCCATCCCTCAGTCACATGGTGATAGACGACTTCCTGTGGGCATGCCTAAACATTTTGTGGGAAGTTGCTGGTATTTCATAGAAATGGGTGCTCCTTTTATTAAGAGCTGGCAATGATTTCCTTCTTAAATACTCTAAATCAGTAAACTATTTATGTTCATCAAGGCGAATCGAGTAACTCTTCCAATGCAGGTGAGTATGGGTTGCTTCGAGAATGACATACTTTGGAAAGTCTGTTAGAAGAGTTCTTGTGCATACTTTGGATGAAGATAATGGATGTGTTTTGCTCTAGGACTGTGTTGCTTATGGAAACAGCTTTGTGTAGAGTATTTGATTCTCAAACCATTTGGAAACCTTCTGCCTTGGCAATATAGATCTCTTTCGTTTAATAGTATGGCAAGGTTATAATATTTACACATACTTTTCTCTGTGTTGTACGATGTTAGTGTAAGTTGGGACATGCTGGCTTATCGTTTTCTAAAGTGAATCAGTTTATCTTTGGTTTAGTCTGAAATTGCAGCAGAGAGTAAGTTTCCTCCTGGGATCTGAATGTAAAATAACTGAAGCAGATTGAAGTTGGCAGTGACTAATGAAGTCTCATGCAGAAGTAGGCAAGTCAGTGGATTTCTGCATATCAGGGAGGAAGAACAGGAGTAGCCAGAGCTGTTTTGAGATCAAGGCATTCATTTCTTCCTTCCCCTCAGGAGCCCAGCTACAACCGGGGAGATAGACTTAAATATTCCTCCTACAATTTTTCTAAAGACATCAAATTCATAGTATACAAATTTGTTACATTACTGATCATTCCCAGCTAGCTTCCTTGTTTAATGAGCCATTTTAGCCGCCTGAAGGTATTCTACATACAATAATTTTAATCAGTCACATAAAATTTATGAAGCTGAGATTCCAGTAAAAATTAGCATGAATTAGCATGACGTTAATGCCTCTTTGAGAATCCCAGCAGGCTGGCTACTTGGTCCACCTTTCCGTGCTCTGGCGAGGGCTGGCAGTATTGACACCATAAAGACCACCTTGCTTCTTCCTGGTCTGCACAGCCTTAGCTATGTTTTGTCTGCGGTCAGTATCTGCATATTTTTCATATATCCCTCACACGTTCACACCTGTATTTCTGAAAATGCCAGAGTAATGTCTTTGTTTCTCTCTTAAAATATGTTCTTTGGCAGCTGATTTTTGAGCTTTAAAATGGTCTCTGGGACACAGAGTATCTTGTTGCATTCACTAGATTCGTATACAGTTTGCCTAGTGCATTTAGAAATACATTTTGAAAGAAATCAGTGCTCTCTCTCTCTTTGGTTCATCTCTCACAGCCGGTGCCCACACGGAGAGCAGCAAGATTTGTGTTTTCCAGCTCATTAAACTGACAGCAGAAATTAGTTTGTGGTATTAAAAACTAAAAAGTTAAATTACAGCTACACGTGTCCTTTATGCAATGGGGCGTGTGGAAGATGTTTGATTTTAATGTTTGCTATAATGGAGAATTTAAATTACAATGTTTGTCAAATCTCTAATCTTTGTTACAGAGTGGAATATTAATTACGCTTTTAACTATGAGAGGTAAATAAAATGAGCATCCACTGCACGCCCAGGGGTAAATTGCAGATTACCAACAACGTGACATAATGCACTAAATGTCACTTTTGTCAAACAAATTTAGAGGAACAGTTAAACTATTAGCTTCCTGTTGTTCCGAGGCCTTCCTTGCAGCAAGCGACTGCTTTGAGCAGCAGGGACCTTGTGCTTTATGGAAGACTAAGGCAGTTCAACTGAATAAGCAAGATGAATGAGGAGACAGCAGCACAGACGCACTCAATTAGTTTATAACTGTCTATTAACTTCTGTAGGTGGCTTTGAATAAACAGCAGATTAATGGTTGCACTTTTGTGGGGGACTTGGAAAGCCATGGCAAAGGGGCAGCGTGGCGTTCCATGCCGAGATCGTTCTCGGTTTTTGCCTGTTTTCCACTTTCACCAGTAAAGGCTGTCAGAGACTTCTGGGGTTGAAAGGAAAGCGCTCAGGAGTGGCACACACACTCGCATTTCTCTCAGTGGTTCCTGCAAGAAAAGGGGGCATGCTGCTCCCCAAAGAATGAGAAAAATGCAGGTCCCTGTGGACCTGCCCTGGGAAGGGAGTAATGACTCTTCTCAGAATTCGAGAACAGAAAAACTTTCCTTAAAAGCACAAAGCCAGGATTTCCTCCTTGGGTGGGTGGAGGGTGGGCAGATGCTGAACAGGTAATCCTGCCTGATCCTCAGCAAGGAGGCACCTCACAAGGGAACCAGCCTCCTCCCAGAGAGGGCGCTGTTTCTCACTGAAGTGTTCATGCACATTCTTATCGAACGCTCTCTTTGAACTGGACTGAAAAAGCTTTATGCCGGAGGGAGGGAAGGGAAAGGGCACAAAATGGAATAGAAAAGAACACAAGGGACCATGGAGATGGATCACGGGTGAATTGGTGGTGGGCTACCCAAGGGGAATGCAAAATGTAAAAGACATAAATAACAATAAAAATATATATTATATTAAAAAAAAAGAAAAAGCTTTATGTTGTTCACTCAGTAGATTTTTATCAAGAAGAACTGAAAAACCTAATATAACGTTATTAAAGAAACAGGGGGAATTAAAGGGGAGGAAGAAGACAAAATATTAGAGAGAAAAACTAGACCAAGAAAATGTGGAAACAGTGAGTGATGATTTCAGAAACTTTCGAGTTCTGCTGGTTCTGAACTTAAGCCATTCATATCTGCATGCCGACTACCTTTTTTGGACATGCAGACATTATACATATTGCAAGCCATTTGTCATAAAATACTCCCACTTCTCATTAGATACATATGCACACATGGGTTATTTATAGTTTAAAAAATTTACACTCAGTGCTCCCATTGGCTGGGTTGGGACATCCCCACAAGGACCTGTGCCATTAGATGCAGTTGTCAAATGTGAATCAGGAAGAAAACACAACTTGTAGTGGATGGGTCCCCTAAATCAATTTTTTTAAGTTACAGAAGGTGTAGTTTCTCCTGCCTAAGAATTCTGTGGGGAAAAGAGCCAAAACTTAAATCTGGCTCTTGGGAATATGTTTTTTTCCAGCTGTTACTATTAATTGCTGGTTCACCTTATAACAAGAGTTTTTTGCTTGATCATCCCTGAATTGTCATCCAAAGATCATTGACGTTTCTAATACCTAACTTTAGTTTGGACTAAATGTAAGCATTTATGTGCTGATGATATTATTAAACATAACATCTCCTTTTTAATGCAAACCATCAAAATGAGGGCAGATTCCTTGTCAAATGTTGTGCAAAACCCTTAGGAGATAAGATCCCAGTGAACAAAGTGATAATAATCAGGTGAAATAATATTCAAGTGATTGCCTTTGAAAAAGTGAGGCATTTTCTTAACTCGAACTTGAAACCTTTTCCTGTGATTTTACCCAGAGCTGCTACTGATTTGAAAGGCTGTTTATTTTTTAAGCTATAATTAGAGAATGAAAGAATAGGACTCAACATGAAGAAAGCATTATCCAAATGATAATCCAGAGTTCACTTCTTCATTTTCCTGTTTCCCTGTAATTCATAGAGTCCCATATTGTCACGTGCTTTGTTGCTGCTCTTGTGGGCTATGGTTGTTTTTGCACACCCAGCTTTCTTTGTTGTTGTGAATTTCTCAGAGGCAAAGGCTGTATTCTTCACCCTGTATCCCAAGCTGCTAGCATATTGCTGGGCTCATAGGGGGCACTTACAAATGAATACTGGAAAAGAGAGTCATCTTCCATGGGAACCCGGATATCCAAGATGAAAGAGCAATGTTGTTTTAAAATCCATTCAACTATTGGAGAGGAAGGTTCACTCTGATTTTTTCTCCTATCTCTGGAGTCCTTCCTTAGTATCAGGAACTGTGCTTAGCCTGTATTCTCATATAATCCCCATAATCACCCTAAAAAATATGACATATATTCTCCTTGTCATACATATGGGGAAACCAAGACTTAGGAAAGTTTCTGTGACTTTCACATGGGAAACCAGAAGTGAGGGAGTATTGGAATTTAGGGAATTGGGGGGGGGGGTTACTGCTACTTAGTGAAGTAATAGGTATTCATCCCAAAGAGGAGCTGGAGGAGCTGATGGACATATGAAGAGATGAGAAAAAAATGGAAAATCAATTTTCCTAAAAGGTAGCACTGCATTTTGTATTACTCATTTTTATATTATATAAAATTATATTTCATGCTCAGCATAACTTTTCTTGTCTATGTACTAAACAAGAAAACTTCTCTGCTTTGTCTCCAAGACCTTCCACACAGTGAAACCAGAACTTCCTATAGGCAGCTCATACCTTATGTGTTTTTCTAAATGTTATTGACTGATTGAAAATAAATTCTGAAATGCATGGTCCTATGACATAGTTGTAAGAATCAGTTACTTTATCTTGTCAGAATGAAAGTTAAGGAGACTTCAAGTCAGTGGCCTGGAGGTAGAGGGTAGTAATTCAACCAGTTTTTCCAATGGATAGTTTAATAAAAGGTTTTCAATTCTATTAAATAACACAACTTGTAGTGGATGGGTCCCCTAAATACACAACTGAATATACCATAGTCTCAAATGTGACAGAGACTTTTCCCATGATTTTTAAGTTCTAAACATCATTAGCAAATGACTTGCTGAGCTGAGCATTCTCACAGGGGACCATCCCCTTGCACCACCACCAGACTATTCGAAAAGAAATCTCCATGTGATTGAGGATGATTTGAGCCATTTTTGCTCATTCCTGTACCCTAACAAATCTTAACTGGTCAAGCAACTCGAGACAATATATCACACTATCTAGAAATTGTGATTTAAACCAAATGCCAATATACATTTGCTGCTGTGCCATTTAATATGGGGGGAAACAGGTGTGGTAGAAATTAAACAAAGCCATAGTTTTCTTTTTTGTATAAGTAGTTGTGCAAGGGGAACTGCTGAATACCCTCCAACCAGCGTCTGCTCCCCATATACTCTTTGATGAGAGCAAGGAGCACTTTAGCGTGTTAAGGGTAATGTCATTATGTCTGAATTAGTTGAGAGTTGAGGGGAGGGTAGAGTCTCTCTCTTTGCTTCAGAAATCAAAAGAAAATGCAATACCTGCTTGGTACGTATCCCCTGAAAGTTGCTAGCACTATTCACCAGACAGCTCTCAGATAAGCAGATGGCTTCTTTAATGATTAAACCCGATTTTTCTAAAATGCTAATTAGTTAGAGAAAGATAATTTGAAAGTCTGTCAGACACTGAAAGAAATGTCTTTTATGTCTGTGTTATTTGCTTCTAAGAATGACACAGCTATCACCTGAGTAAGCTCAGTTTCTCTCTTTTTACTTAAATCATGTGACTCTTCAATCCACAAGAAAAGAGGCAGTCAATGAGGGAAAGAAAACCTTCCTTCAGAATGAAAGGCTCAATTAAAAGAAAACCTATTTTCAAAAATCAGCCTTATTGTAACTTTGAGAGCAATGCATTTGGACCAGTTTCTTCAGTGGCATGTCCTGGCATCTCTATTCATTTTTCTATAAGCTTCCACTGAAACGTGGAAAAGCCAGATTGCCCATATGAAAGTTAGTTCTCTGAGTTTGTCAAGCTAAATGTCTTGGATAGACTGTACTGGAAAAAACGAATGAAAATAATATAGATCTGGATTTTTGTTCTGATTCCTCAGCAAAATCACTTTTTTAAATATAATTTATCATTCATTAACATGGGATATGTTCTCTACCTACCTCATTTATCTGTGATTCATCCTATAGAATTTCTGACATTCTGAACTCAGCTGGTGCATTTTTGTGGCTCATTTAACATATCCTTTTATTATCTGTATTTCCTGTGAACTGGGACTTAATCAAATTGTTTTTTTTTAATTTTGTTAAAAATTGTTCATATGAGATACTTTGTACTATCTATTGCAGTAAATCAGGAAGCATCTAAGGCTCAGATTGATTAGTGGGTAGTCATATTGCCAACCTGATCCATCTATTATAAAGTTCCACACCAGTCTTTCACTTAATGGTTTTTTAAGCTACTGCTGATGATTGCCTGGATCTATTATTTTATTAGGGATTTCAAAATGGTGACATCCTAGTTTTGTCATTCCTTCTATGTTTATTGTCTTTCTACTTATCCGATCACCCTGAAATACAGTATACATAGAAAACTGAGATAAATGTTTGATTCATTCCCTTTGTCTTCCAGTTGCAGAATGAACTGATGTCATAAAGACTTTGTACAATGATTAATGGTGTCATTATAGACTCAGAGATTTTAATACATGTTACATGTTTGAACACTGCATAGTAATCAGTGTTTAGAAGTTCAGAGTATCTCATTTTTGGCCAATCACTTGTTTTGACTCCTTGAAGTCATATCCTGAAAGTTTTTGACATGGCTACAGAACACTATGAGAGAGTTTGCTAACTTCTGCTATGACTGGATGTTCTCAACGCATCTTGTGCATTGTCTGCCTCATTACTGGACTTGGCCATTCTCTTAGAAATTCTCATTTCTTTCAGTGGGAAATAATCTTTAGAATCCACAATCTGGCTGCCAGAGTTATTTATTGAACCAGGCCACCCAGGCCAAAATAAATTTAGATTTATTCTGGTATCTTTATATAGAAAAGAAACCTAAAAATTTAGAATGAGAATGAAGATTTTTGAGGTGTGATTTTTATATCTTTATAGAGGGAGAAGGATAATTTTGACCAAAATATAGTCATCATTTGGGATAAGTTAATAAGAAAATGTAGACCTAGGTGGGGAAGAATGGTTGATAGATAAGTTGGTGTTTTGATGAAATCAAATCCTTAGTCAAATGACCATAGGTCTGCTTATGAGTGGTAAAATATTAAAATTTTAGTGTTTGATTAAAAAAGCTTGTGTTAGATTCTCCCTGTTGACACAGGGGCTAAAGTCTCAGTGCTGTCAAGCTATCGCCAGGCACTGTGATAAGAGTTCAGTCCCCACTGCAACATGAGTTCGAACCCCGGCCAAGGAGCTAACCCACATATAGCTCAGCGGACCTCTCCTGCCTCGCCCACTGCTCCCCTCAGCAGTGTACTTCAGTCAGTCTGCCTGTTCTGCTCCCCACTCTGTCTCTGGTGAATCCTCTCACCCCTCACAACTCTGGCCTACACCCCAGTTCTTATATGCATAAATAAAAATAAATCTTAAAAAAAAAGCTTGTATTAGCTTCCTGTTACTACTGTGACAAATTACTATATGCTTAGTAGCTAAAACAACACTAGTTGTCATCTTAGAATTCTTTGTAAGTCAGACATCCAGCACAGGTCTCACTTAACTAAAAGTATTTGCAGGACTGCGTTCCTTCTGAAGACTCTACATGAGAATCTACTTCTTTGCCCTTTTTACTTTTAGAGCCCACACACATTATTTAGCTTATGTCTCCTTCCTCCAGCTTCAAAGTCAGCAAGGTGAGTTGATTCCTTCTCACACCACATCTCTCTGATACTCTGTTCTGCCACTTAACATGCCCTGTGGTGACGTGGGCCCACCTAGATAAGTGAGATAATCTGCCTATTAAGGTCAGCCAGTTCCATCTGCAGCCTTAGTTCCGTTTGTTATGTATTGCTATGTAATCTGGGTATGCTCTCAGAGATTCTGAAATAAGGATGTGCACATCTTCAAATTGCTGTTCTGCCCAGTGATTAAGATCTCCTTCCAGGCACAGAGGGACATCCCTTCTTGGGCTGAAGCTAGTGTCTCTGGAGCAGTCTCTTTTAGCTGTTGTGTTACATGCCCAGTGATAGAACCCTTAAAGAAATAGGTTGTAATTGCTTCTGAATAAATTAACCACCAGCCATATTTTAAATGCGAAATAGTTTTTTAAAAGTTTTATTTCCTCCTTTGTGTTGATGAATTTCCTGAATACTTTATTCTGCATTTTCAAGAGATCACCTACATTTTATGGTAATGTCACTCTTTGAGTTAGGATACTGAACAGGCAATTTTCCATTTGTTGGTACATTTCCCTATGTACTAACACCAGTGGTTTACTCTGTTTTATTAGACAGAGGCAATCCAGTATTTTAGTGAATGTGGCAAGCTTCATCAAGAGAAACCTGGGGGTACTATTCCACTATGACATGCATTAAAATTTCTCTTTCTCACTTGTATTTATAATCTGATAGAAGATAAACCAATTTAGTCTTGCTGCAGAGTGACATTTTTGAAACCATTAAATTTAAGGACAACATGCACACATGGACTTTAGCCACATAAGCTGGCTGAACGGGGACCCACTCTCACTAATGTCACTTTATTCCCATTTTGCTCTGTTGCAGATTGTAGGCATTTCATATTTTCTGTGCCCTCGCTGGATCTAATCCCTCTGGATTCATATTGCTTTGATGTGAAAAATAAAGCTAAACAAAATATTGCTAACGATGACAGATACTACAGCTGTTATTTTTACTGCTGACATTTTTGTCTTTAAAAATCTTCAGATGGTTTGGAAAATTGCACTTGGTGCTCCCGTGAGCTGTGAGTTACTCCCCAGTGGGGGAGTGTGTCCGGAGGACTCTCTTGGCAGCTGACGTTGGAGAACACCATTGTGTGTGTTTGCTGGGCCTTACTGTGGCATGTGTTTTGAGAAGCCCAGCTTTCCAGTTACAACCATCAACCAGTTATAAAATAGGAGCTTACCCTGTGGGCACACAAGCTAAATGGGAGAAGTGGGGCCCACAGGAATGTGTCCTGGGTAGGAAAAAAAAAATAACCTAAAAAATAGGAAAGATGCTTGAGTAAAGGTGGAAGAATGAAGGAGATTGATAATTAAATGTATTTCAGGCTTGACCCCAAAGCGTTCTCTTCAAGGCAGCTATATGAATAATGTTAAGTGGAAGCTACAAAAAAAAGCTATGGTGGTGTTTGTTTGTTTTTTAATTCCTCTTTGCTGATCAGAAAAATTCAAAGGTAAAAAGCATCTACTTCCATGAACTGATTATGTGTTTTCAGCTGCCAGGGTTCTTTTCATTCTTCCCACAAACTGGAAAGCTGTACACCGTGAGGTAAGCCTTGAGAAGTACTCACCATCTCTAAGCACTGACCCGGCAGCCTTCAGAGTCATTACATGTGCAGTCTCTGTCTCTCTGTCTTACATATGCGCGTTCTCTCTCTCTCTCTCTCTCTCTCTCTCTCTCTCTCTCTCTCTCTCTCTCTCTCACACACACACACACACACACACACACACACAAGAATGACTATATCCACATATTTTTATAATCAGGAAATGAATATTGTGATTCATCAAATAATCAGTTAATAGAGGTAAATAGAAATACTTGTTAAGTTGCTACCATGTTATGTTAAGTTGCATACCCTGTAGGCATGGTTCTAGAACAGGGAATAAGTAGCAAACAGAAGAGGGAAAAACCCTCAGCAGACATACAGGTCACACTAACTTTTGCCTAGACACAGTAAATTGCCTATTGGGTGACAATAAAAAAGGACTCTCAAACTATATAATGTTGTCATTATGTAATACTGTCAAATTAGAGGCTCCTTTTAAATTCAAGGATGAGGAAAAGTTTCTTTTATCAGTTGAACACTGTACTGTCAAAAAGCTTTAAGTAGTTAGGCTCCTTCCAGAAAACAGCAAACTCTAGTCCTTTCTTTTTTGAATTGTGTATTTTTATTAAGGTAGTATTGATTCATAGCACTGTGTATGATTTGGAGGTTTAAATTCACACCTCTTCATATATATGTTACACCACATCCACCACCAAAACACCCATGTTTCAACCAGAGGGCCCCTTTACTCCCCACACACCCCATCCCATAGCCTCAATTCTACAGTCAGATATGGAGGGTTCATTTTTGTTTGGTTTTGTCTGTTCCTTTATTTTGTTTCTTTATACTCCATATATGGTTTTAGTCATCTAGTGTTTATCGATCTTTCTCCTCTGACTTATTCACTTAATATAATTCCCTTCGGTTCCAACTATTGCGACTCACATCCTTTTTTTTTTTTAATAGTTTGGTAGATTTCCATTGTGTATTTAATTTTTTTAAAGATTTATTTACTTATGCATACAAGCTGGGTGTAGACCAGAGGTTTGGAGGGTGAGAGGATTCACCAGAATCAGAGTGGGGAGCAGAACAGGCAGATCAACTGAAGTACACTGCTGAGGGGAGCAGTGGGCAAGGCAGGAGAGGTCTGCTGCGCCTTGTGGGAAGCTCCCTGGCCAGGTATCGAACTTGTGCTACAGTGGCTCTGGCTAGTTTCATAGCACTGCGACTTAACCCGTTTCATCACCAGGAAGGCCCCCATTGTGTATTTATTATACATTTTCTTAATTTGTTCATCCATCCTTGGGCATTTAGGTTTTTACCATAAATAGGCTATTGAAAGTAGATCTGCAATGAACATAGGAGTATATGTATCCTTTTGAATTGGTGTTTTTATATTTTTGTGTGAATGCCCACTAGTGGAATTTCTGCATCATATGGAAGATCTATTTGTAATATTTTGAGAAATCCCCATACTGTTTTCCACAGGGGCTAGACCAGGCTACATTCCCACCAACAGTGAAGGGGGGTTCCTTTTTCGCTAGATCCTCCTTCATCAACACTTATTTCTTTTATTTAGTTGACTTTTAATTTTTTAATATGGGCCTTTCTCACATGTGTGAGGTGCTATCTCATTGTGGTCTTGATTTACATCTCCCTGATGACAAATGATGATGAGCAGTTTTTCATGTGCCTGTTGTTTTAATGAGTTTCTTTTGCTGTGCAGAAGCTTTCCATTTGATGTAGTCGCGTTTTATTTTTGCTTTTGTTTCCTTTGTCATTGGAGTCCAGTCCCCAGAAAATCTCCAGAACCAATGTGGTGGATATTTTACATATGTCTTTTTCTCTGTATTTTATGCTTTCAGATGTGACATCCAAATCCACATAAAATGACCATTTTTAACAATGTTAATTCTTTCAATCTAAGAGCAAGGACTATCTTTCCATTTCCTTGTGCCTTCTTCTAATTCTTTTAACATCTTACAGTTTTCCTTGTACAGAGTTTTTACCTCCTTTGTCAAGTTTATCAATAGCCACTTTTTGTATTATTTTAATAATTGTTTTTTGACTTGTAGTTGATTTTCGCAATGTAACTGATATTTATATATTGATTTTGTAGCCCAACAGGCTTAATTCTTAACTAAGAATTTGTTTATTCCAAATATAAAAATACGTGAGGACGTTAAAATTGTTTTGGTTTCCACATACTGATTTTATTTTTTTTAAGATTTATTTATTTATACATACAAGCTGGGGTACAGGCCAGAGGAAAGAGGGTTCACCAGAGACAGAGTGGGGAGCAGAACAGGCAGATCAGAAATACACTGCTGAGGGGAGCAGCGGGCGAGGCAGGAGAGGTCTGCTGCACCATGTGGGATTCTCCCCGGCTGGGCGTCGAACTCGCATCGCGCACTGCCGACAGCTCCACAGCACAGCACTCAACCGCTGCACCACCAGGGAGGCCCCACATATTGATTTTAATGAGTACATGAATTTTGTTGCAGTAAGTAACATAAGAATCCCCACCCCCATAGTTATTGCAACTCATGATAATAATGATCATTGGAAGATAAGGGTCATGATTTTGAAGAGATCTATGTTGCAATACATGCAATTTGAACTTTTTTAATAGGAAGTTAGCCTTTCCCAAATATTTTATTATTAACCTCGATGTCTGAGAAACACTAGCTTTCATTAAATTAATATGACTTTTATTTGAGCTTTGTCAACATGAAATACATATAGTTGTGTACATGTGTGTTCAGACAACCTGATGGCCACTCACCTGAGGGAGGGTAGACATGGTTCTTTGCTTCTCTTGCCCTGCGGTGTGTTCCTCTGCAGACACCCTGACCTGGCAATGGAAAAATTCTAGGGCATATCTGTCACTGATTACCAAAAATAAAGTTGTAACCTACAGTGATATGATAATAAAACCTGACCCCACTTCTCAGTTGCAGGGAGGGAAGGTAAATATCTAAAACCTCCTCCAGTATCTTCCTTTAGCCACATCAGTTACAATTCATCTTACCACATAGTCAGGAGGTAAATTCTGAAACAGTATCCCAACAAAAATCAAAATTCTGACTTGCCTTAAAATGAAACTATAGTCTTTATAGAAAACACATGCCATTTTTATTAGCCGATGTTTACTACTCAGTGTAAACCAGAAAGCAGCTGGGTAGGTAATGAATTCACTCCAATGTCTATAAGAACTGGAATGAATGAATTTAAGTGATGATGCAGTTAGTAGCTATGTTAGAATAACACTCTTACTTTTGTCAGTAGCTCTAAAGTTCCAGCTGCCAAAGTAAACTAACATTTATTTTCAGTGTCCAGATTTAAATAACCAATAATTTTTGGTTGGTAATTCAAATGACAGCCCCACAGAGATGATTTTATCTCAACATAGGAAAACAATATGAGATATCTCCAGTTTTCTAGCTATGGCTCTTGGGAGACAATGCTATTTTGCCTCAGTTTCCTTCTCTCTAAAATGGGTATAATAGTAATTTCCTCACTCGCCTATTGTAAGACTTAAAATAGTAACTCTTTTATTATTCTGAAGTCCTACATTAAATTTTTATATTTATTATTTTCTTTCAGCTCTTAAAATTTTAGTTTTTTCAAGCTGAAATAATTAAATGTTACAGCACTGGATTTTTTCCTTAAACTTTTAACTTTAAAAACAACATTATCTGGGAATTCTCACTAATCCATCTTTTAGACGACAACCCCTTACTCATTTAGGTTTACTCAGCTGCATCTGGGCAATTTGGTGTAATGTATGCATTCTTTGACCCAACCCATATCTATTTCATCCCTACTGTGAGAAAAATTAAATACTTCTCGGTTCCAGCTTCTGCTCCAGTTCTTAATTAAGCCTAAAGTACACAGCTAATTGTAGAAGCCAAGACCAGAAAGCATTTGCCTTTTCATTTTTATGTCTATATGAGATTTGCAAATCCTCAAGTTTTGCTATCCCCATAGACTTTTAAGTGGCAAATAGTTTTAAAGTGAAGACATTTTTTTCTGTATTCAATAATTAATCTTCAGGTCAGCACTACAAAGTCATTTCTCATTTGTGACCCTGTTGGGCATAACCCAACATGGCAGGATTTTTAATGGGATGGGAGTGGGGGCCATCAAGCTCTTGAGGAACCGTGCCCTGTAGCCCTGATTTGCAATAGAGATGGGGTCCTTGTTGATGTTGACCCTTGGATATTTTCCCCTTACATCTGTTTGGTGTCCAGGAAGAACGTGCCTTTTCTTCCTGATTCTCTCACAATTGCCACTTAGTTCAGTCTCAGAGAGAGAAGTAGGAAGAGATTTCAGCTTTCCTTCCAGCAGTGTTGTACTTGGGTCTCCTAATCAACAGCCATTTTTCCTGCAGCTCTTCCTTCCACACAACACATTGCTGAGGAGTTCCTTTTTCACCACATTGTCTACCAGTTCTGATTCATACCTGCCAAGAAGTTTTCTTTCATTTTCCTCACTCCCATTCCTTGTTGTTGTTTATTACTTTTATGCCAAGAAAAATATATAGGGGAAATATTGAAGTATAATAAACGTATGGGACCATCTATTTAATTTGAAACTATCTCACATTTCTCTCCTTCCCACCTTTATTTTAGCTTGGAAATTTAAGGCTATGACTGATTTTTTTTCTCCCCTTAATTTTTTTCCAAGCAGTATTGCACCTTTCATAGACCTTTTTTTTGTTTGTTTGTTTATTTTTGTTTGTTTTTTTTAGAATTGTTTTGGATTTAGGACAAAGTTGAACAGATAGTATAGAGATTTTGCTTGTGCCTCCTGCCACCCACTGCACACAAGCCTCTCCCTTGTTAACATCGATCATCTCAGTGCTTCATTTGTTATAATCAGTGAGCCTACAATGACACATCATTATCACTCAAAGTTCACTTATAGTCAGTAGACTATGTTATGATTCACTCTTGAAGTTATACATGTTATGGCTTTAGACAATTGTGTAGTGATATGTATTCACTTTTATAGTATCATAAAGAATAGCTTTATTGCCCTAAATAAACTTCTATACTTGGCTTAGTTATATCCCCTTCCCCACAAGCCCTTGGCTAGAAGTAATCTTTTTACTGTCTGCATAGTTTTGCCTTTTCCAAAATATCCTACAGTTGGGATCACATAGCATGTAGCCTTTTCACATTGACTTCATTCACTTAGTAATACACATTTAAGCCTCACTCATGTATTTTCATGACTTGATAGCTAATTTATTTTTAGTGCTGAATGATATTCCACTATCTGGTTATACCAGGGTCTGTCTATTCAGTTACTGAAGGACATTTTGGTTGCTCCAAGCTTTGATAATTATGAGTAAAGCTACTATAAACATTCATGTACATGTTTTGTGTGGACATAAATTTTCAGCAACTATGGGCAAATTCCAAAGAATGTGATTTCTGGGTCATATGAAAAGAAGATGTTTACTTTCATAAGAAAATGTCAATTTGTCTTTTGGCAGTGATGAGAATTCTTTTTGCTGCCAGCTGTTACCTGCATTTAATATTGTCAGTGATTGCAGTTTGGTCATTGGAATGTATGTTAGTGGCATATTACTATTGTTTTAATTATTTGTGTTTCCCAGATGACAGATGTTGTGAAACATCTTTTCATATACTTATCTGCCATCTATATATCTACTTTAGTGAGGTAGCTATTAAGGTATTTTGCCCATTTATCAAGTGAATTATTTGTTATTATGTCTTAAAGGTTCTTTGTACATTTAAGATAACAGTCTATCAGATATGTCTTCAGCAAATAATTTCTCACTACGTGACTCATCTTATTATCAATAGCTCTTAAATAAGTTTTTAATTTTAGTGAAATCTGACCTCAGTTAGTTCATTTGTGGATCATTCCTTTGTGTCTTATTTTGCCAAATGCAAGGTCATCTAGATTTTTCTCTTTTGTTGTCTTCTGGTTAACGTGTTTTACATTTTGCTTTTAAGTATATTACTCATTTTGAGCAAATTGCTTTGAAAGGTGTAAAATCTGAATCTAGATTATTTTGTTTTACTTGTGGATGTCCAGTTGTTCTAGTATTTCTTGCAGTAGATTATCTTTTATCATTATATTGCCATTACTTTGTCAAAAATTATTTGATTGTATGTGTCTCTTTCTGAGCTCTGTTTCCTACTATTAATCTGTTTATCTTTTTATTTTTTTATCAATACCAAACTGTCTTAATTGTTGCAATTTTATACTGCCTTGAAATTATGTAGTGTTAGTCTTCCAAGTATGATTTTCTCCATCAATATTATGTTGGCAATTCTGGATTTTTTGCCTCTTTATATAAACTTTGGAATAAGTTTGTTGATGTGTACAAAATAATTTACCAAGATTATGATTGGGATTACAGTGATTCCAAAGGTCAAATTTGAATAAATAATACCTTGATAATTTTGAGTCTCACTATTTATGAACATGAATTACCTCTCCATTCATTAATACCTCTTTGATTTATTTCATGAGAGTTTTGTATTTTTCCTTATGTAGTCCTTATATATTTCTCCTTTTATATAGTCATAAAATTCAAAACTAACTAGTGTGTTTGGAGGGTTGATAATGTAAATTGTATTGCATATTTAAGTTAAAATTCCATTTACATATGCATTGCTGGTATGTAAGAAAGTGGCTGGCTTTTGTATATTAACCTTGTATCCTGCAATCTTGCTATATTCATTTACCAAATCAAGGAGCTCGTTGGTCAGTTCTTACCAATTTTCCAAACAATCATGTCATCTGCAAAAAAAAAAAAAAAAAACCCACAACTTTATTTCTTCCTTATTAAACATTAGGCCTTTTATTTCCTTTTCTTGCCTTATTGTGTTAGCTCAAACTTCCAGCATGAGGGTGAAAAGGAATAATGAGAGGAAAAATCTTTACCTTGTCCCCAATTTTGGTGGGAAAATTTTATTTCTCGTCATGAAGTATAACTTAGATAAGGGTTTTTTGTAGCTGCATTTCATCTAGTTGCAGAAGTTTGCTTCTATTCCTAGTTCACTAAGAAGTTCTTGTCATGAATGGTGTTGGATTTTGTCGCATGATTTTTCTGAATCTGTTGATATTATCAAGTGATACTTCTTTAGCCTGTTGTAATGAATTACATTAACTGTAGCTTGAATCATTTTTTTAAAGATTTATTTATTTATGCATACAAGCTGGGGTACAGGCCAGAGGCGTGAGGTGATGAGAGGGTTCACCAGAGACAGAGTGGGGAGCAGAACAGGCAGATCAGAAATACACTGCTGAGGGGAGCAGCGGGCGAGGCAGGAGAGGTCTGCCGCGCCATGTGGAATCTCCCAGCGGGCGTCAAACACACGTCGCTGCTGCCGACAGCTCCACAGCGCAGCGCTTAACTGCTGTGCCACCAGGAAGGCCCTAGATATATATCTTGAGGATGAGTCCTTTCAAAAAACTTTCAGAATGCTCTGGGTATATTTCAAAATATCCATTTTCCCCCTTTTCCTGCTGAAAGCCTACGGGGATTTTTCTGCAGTTTTTACTATGAGGACCTCATAGGACTCCTGGAGGTAAAACTCACATAAGTGCAGGGATTTCCCCCTAACACTGAGCACCTTGGAGTTTTTGAGTCTCAGACTTCTCTCCACATTGAGCTCTGGTATTTCATCAGCTGCAATTTATGTTTCTCTGCCCCTGTGCTTGTTCTCACAGAGATTTTTGCTTCTGTAAATTAAGATATTCTCTGTATCTACCTGTTTGTTTCTGTAATTTGAGGGGCAGCACATTTTCCTGTGACCCCATTATCTAATGAATCTAAGGAGATGTTGATGTTCCGACTTTTACTCGGTGTTAGGAGAGAGCAGTGATTTCCAGGCTCCTTCTATGTACCATATACCAGAAGTTGTTTGTTTAATTTTTATGATTTATTCTTACATATTGGTAGCATCTTTTAAAATTATTACTAAGGGCCTTTAAGATTAATACAGTCCAAATTTAGAGGTTACAGGTAAAAATATTTCAGTCAAACTATTTGTTAAAAATCAAAATGGAAAATAAATCTGTGTCTTGTGTCTTTAGACAAGATTGCAAAGAAAAATGCCTTTAGTGGTTTCCCTAATCAAAAGACTTAATTTCATTAAGTTCATAAAATTTTTCTAATGGTTTTAATAGTTTTCAGTTGAAAAAATAACACAAATCTGAAACGCAACACCCAAAAGAGGAAGGTAAAAAGAAAACTTTGTTTTCTACAGTCATTCCCAAGTCTCAATGCTAAATCTCTTCTTTCTCAACCATCTATAATTACGAACTGCAACATTTAGTTGTAATTAGGAACAAATGAAAATCCCAAGCAATGGTTCAAAACAAGCCAAGCTACTTATGATTAATAGGCTATAGAAAAACTCTCCCTACTAATGCTTCAGTTGAGAATGACTCACTCTGTTAACATATTGACACCACCTGTCTCTATAAAACCGAAGTAGTTGTAAATTAGTACTACTTTTCAAACATAATATATATTTATTTATGGAATAACAGTATCATACTTGAAAGTAAATTGGTGATAATTGTAATATAACTTGTAAGGAAATGTAAATTAATGAAATTCTTTATTGGAGACAGCACATTGTTCTAGAATGAGTACCTTTGGAGTCAGAGATCTAAGGTGCAATCGTAATTCAACTGTTTGAATGAGTACCTAACTTCTCTGAGACTCAGTTCCCTCATCTGTGAAATAGGAACTAAGAATAACTCTTACGGGTTCCTAGGGTTAAATGAGATAATACTGTTAGTTTCTACTCCCTTCCATTCCAATACGATTAAGATTCTAAGTGCTAGTATAACGGAGAGCAGAAATGTCAAACACATGCTTTGTGGGGGGCCATATAAGTGTTTCAATTTGTTTTAATTTGAATTATTTGGCAACAATTAAAAGTTCAGAGTTCACATAAAATCTGGATTTCTGGTTCCTCCTGAAATGTAATGTCTGCACCCTTCAAAGGCCACAGTCTGCTGGAGCTGAGTGGCTGTTTCCTCTTCCATTTCTCCAATCTCTACCACTCATTTTCCTACACTTACTGCACTCACTTACATGACCTTCCTGGCCTGGGTGAAATATTGGTGTTTGTGACATCTGATGGGAGTAAAATGTGCTTAAAGGATAAGATTCCCAGGAAGGCTTGTTGCATATACTCAAGCTGGGTTTTGAAGAGGGGTCATGGACAAAGAGGATATGCATGATGGATGTGGGTGTAAAGCTGCAGGCCTCTGACTGGATGTGTTTGACATGAGCACGCTCATGAGTTCTGACTGGAAATTTTGTGTTCTTAAAAAAGATCAGCAGTGAACTGTATAGTTTAGCATCACTGAAATTAATTGGCATGTATGGAGGATTAGAAAGCAGAAGGACCTTTTCTGGTGTAGCTTAATTTTTATTGGTACACACACCCCAATACACACACTCACTTAAACACCATCACCACCACCTCCTATCGACAGCAGTGCCAGAGCACGTTTTCTGTCACTTCCTGACATGTAAGGACAAGAGGAATACAAGCAAGAAAAGACAAGCAGGGAAGTCTGTGAATTTGACTATGCCTTCCTTCACAAAAAGAACAAAAGAGAATATTGAGGCTGTTGTTTGCATAACTCAGTCCAAAGTAAAACAAAGAAATTCCAGCAAGACTGGGACTTTTTGCCTGAATTATGGAGCTAATTATCTCAGTCCTCCACTCTAGTGTTCCTGGGGAGACCTGGCCAAAGAATGGTTTTCTGGCGAGCTGGCAGGTTCCGAATTGGAGAGAAAATGTGTTATTGTAACGGCAGCTGTGGAGCAGGAACCTGATGCTGTCTCTGTCCAGAACACCTGTTGAAAATTCCCAGGCACAGACCTGGCTTGCAGGCCAGAACTAGTGACTGGAAAGGGGGGCTCTGGAGAAGACGAGCATGATCTGCTGCTGGCAAGAGGCATGCCAGTGTCCAGAGGAGTCACACTGGCTTACTTCTCCAAATCTTTTACAGCTGTGACTTTGTCATAGAAGTTGTAGATGATTTTTATTTTCCTGTTTGAAATGTATCTTTTTTCAAACAACTTTTGGTAATAAAAATGGCACCTTATTAATGAAACCCTTCTGCCTCAAAGGATGAAATTAAAAGATTATTATAACTACAGGCAAGATAGCATTTGGATTATGAGGCATTTGGATATGATAATAAAAATTATCCATATGGCCTAATGTTGACAATGCCTTACATTGCATTAGTAATCACCTAATATGAGGGTGATTTTGATTATATAGCTCATTTTAAATTCTGTTGTGTCCTAGGTCAATGAGAATCAAACAGATTTACTAAAAATAGCTGCCGTTTTCTTTTGCGAATGTTGCTAGGTGCTTAGACAGAATTAACATTTCATAACATATTTTTGGTATTCTGATGCCATGGTCTTCTTATACCGTCTTACTTTATCCCTTCTCCTTAAGCATTTCTAATTTTTTTCTGGTCCGTTTGGGTGCGTGAAACAATCTCTAATATTAAGAGCTATAAAAATGTGTTTCATCCATCTAATTTGTACGTCAGTTCCCTTAGGCTTTAATGGTTTTTCTCCAGGTGCCTGTAACTTTAGATTATGAGCTTTGGGTAGTCAATAAGCAGAATGCAAGGGCCAGGATTAAGCTATGTTTTTAAAAGAACTGGAAGTCTGCCTTCCTCCACCTTTTGCATTGAGGGAGGAACACTCAGGCTTACTCCTCTGCCAAGCTTCCCAGAGAAGCCAGCAACTTGACTTTTTGATGACCTTCTGATGACAGACCTTGATGGGAACTCATCTGGGTTTTGTGGGACTTGGCCCAGTGTCGTGGTCATCGGGACATGCCCCTCCGCTGCTTCTGAGCCCCGTGCGCCTCTGTCGTGAGTCACAGCCGCTCCCTGCGCGTGTCCTCCAGCTCTATTTTCTTCTCTCCTCACCCTAGACTTACTCTTTATTTCTACAATATGGTTATGAGATTCACGCTTGGATTGTTTCCGTTTTATTTGGCAAACATTTACTAAAGGGATCCACTTTTGGACAGAGAGTCTGGATACAATATAGAAAATAATCGAGAAAAGTTAACAACTCCAGGAACGTGTCAATAAATAGACGGTCGTCGTGTTCTGGTAGGGTCAGTTTTAGTCTAGCTCATAGGAGGAGGGAAAAAACATCGTGTTTTAGGCTGCACATCCCTCATATCACTGGGGTTTTTTTCATCTCTCTTGTCTGCAGCTGGCAGAGAACCTGACATCTAGAAGACACCATAAATCAACATTATGAATGAATGCAGTTACGCCATAGACATTATTCTTGATTATTGAACACTACACATGCCTACACCCCATTTTGCATTCCCATGCGTAATATAATGAATGTTTTGTCCTAAGGAAACTTGCCAAGAAGCGGAAGGAGACAATGAGCAGCACCCGGCAGGAGATGACCGTGATGGTGAACTCCATGGACAAGAGCTACGCCGAGCAAGGCACGAACTGCGACGAGGCTTTCTCCTTCATGGACACACACAATCTCAACGGGAGATGTAAGTGCCTGTTTCTCAGCCTTTACTACAGCTCTGGTTTTCTGGGATCCAGGGAGTGTTGAGGATTGGGAAAAAACACACACAAAAAAAACTCCCTAAAGAATTTCTTATGGTTTCCCCAGCCCCTTTCAATGGTCCTGAAAACTCTTTAAGTGCTGCGGTTGCTCAGGACAGAGCTCTGTCTTCTGACAGAGATTGAGCCAAATCAGAAAGTACACAACACAACAAAACAAAAATAAACTGACAACTCTAAGTCAGAGACATTCTGCAGGGGAGGGGGAGGGAGAGGAACCAAAACAAGGGCAGAAGAGCACAAGGGACTATGGTGATGGTGCAGGGGTGAACTGGTGGTGGGAATTCTATGGGGACTACACCTGAGAAAAGAAAGCAGACTGTACAAAAGTGAACAATGATGTAGAATATATCTAAATAAATACAAAAATACAGGGAGCCACAGGTATGTTTCTGTAAAGAGGTAGAGAGTGATGACAGGAAGTCTTCTTTCCTCCTGAAGAGGAAAGCAGCTGCTTTTCATCATTCTTTTTGTTGTTTAGATCCTATTTGTGAGCTAGGCAGGTGGAATTACACAAGGGAAGCCTGTTATAAAGCAGTTCACTAAATGGCAGTAACAAGTTAATTGTTTATTTGTTTAGCTAACAGGTTCTGCCTTTATTATAGGGCTGTCACTGGCAATTAATAAGTTAAACTGTATTTCTATTTCACAAGTCTTACATTTCACACCAGGTGAGTAAACCAAGTTCAGCTAATACCATTCCATGCTACCACCTGTGATCCAGGTACAAGGCTTTATTTTAGGAAGCTACGAGTTAGATTGATTATCTGAAATACAGGAGGAGAAGTTGTTTTGTCCCTAGTGATCTTCTCAGGGACCAGAAATAAACTCATGGTATATGGCTGACTTATGGTTCCCAGGCTGCTGGGTTCAAGGTCAGAGACTCCTTTACTATGTGAGATCGTGGCTGCATTACCAGAGTGTTGTTCGACCTGAGGATGGAATGAAAGTGTAGCTGTCAGTTACTAGTCAAAATGCAGGCAGGCTGGGGGTAACTGAAACCCAGCAAGGCTGTCTCTGCAGGAGATGGCAGATACTATGGGGACAGGGTTGCCCGTTTGGTCCTCTCTGACTCCGCAGCTTTCTTCATCCAGTGTGGCCAGCCCATGTGTTTCCTGCCTCAGCCAGGCTGCCTAGAGTTCAGTCACTTACTTTTTTCTGCTTATAATGACTACAGCTGCCCACTCATTCCTCCTTAGAGGCACTGTATTCTACTTGCACAGCTGGCCTGGTGGAGGGGTGTGCAGTAGATACCGTTGTGCGGGGTGGGTGGGGTGCAGTTATAGTACAGACTCCTCATCCTTGGTCCCAGGTCATTTTCAGTGTAGGTTCCAGAACCTGAGGTACTTCAGTATACCACAAATGACATCTCATCTTCTCAAAGAATTTTCTGCACTTTCTTGCAACGAATATTGGATTTTTCATTTTAAAAATCTTTAATGCATTTAACTGCCAAAATCAAATAACTTATGATGCATGTGTTGTGGGTTGGGGTGGGAGAAGTCCTTCCCACCACAGACCAGGTTAGTATCATCATGGAAATTAGTTAAGGGACATCAGTATAAAAAGAACACACAGAAATATGTCCTCACTCTCCGAGATAACGCAAGAATGTTCCAAACTTTCTATTCCATGGTGAAATTCCTCACGAATAAATTTACTTGGAATTACCTGCTTAAAGAGCAGAAAACTACATTAGGAGCTTCTGGGCTTTTGAAGTTTGAACAATGGAATATTTGCCTCTGGACAGGAAATTTAATTTGGCAGTTACTTTTTAAAAAATGGTTGCATCTGTGGAAATCCCAGAATACTCCTGCAGTGAGGACTTCTGCAGAAGCCCGTGGCTCTGCTGCGTTCAGCATCATAGCTTGTCTCCTGCACCAAAGCTAAGAGTGGAAACTTGGCCATAGGCATTCATCTCTTAGAGCAAGGAGGAGGACTCTTCGATCCCATGCATCGGGACAGACTTTGCATGGCAGACTTTATCATGATACCCTTCAATGCCTTTAAAATCTAAAGGTCTGTGGTGGAGGACCATGGGTGCCTTGGGGGTACATGTGGTGTGGCAACATACTCCTGAAGGTTGTAATCCTGTACCTCTAAATCTTATACAGCACTGTAAATCAATGGTGTCTCAATACCTATAAATTTATTAATTAATACTTAGTGTGTAATATCTTGCGGGACATGTATTCAGTGGATCACAAAGCTTGCAGCTGCAAATCTTTTACAAGTGTGGTTATGTTTGAGATCTCTTAGGGTTGGGAGAAAATGCTAACAGTTGGGAATTGAGTAGCTTTTAGAATGAGACAGTGGGGAAAAAAAGGTTGGAGAATTAAAAAAATAAGCATGAGTATATTTATGAGAGTGGAGAATAATCCATCCACCAAAGTTGTGTAAATGGTGCCATCATTTTTAATATGTTATAAAAATGGGAACACATACATTTGTATTGTGGAAATGGGTTTAACTTTTATACTGAAAGTCAAAGAATTTAAAATGCCTTTTTTAAGGTGAAAATAAACATAGTTATTTTATATCTGCTTCACACATTTTTCCCAGGCATATAGAAATGTCTTTAGGTAACAGGCATTATTTAGTCTCACTGGCTCTAGCATATTTTAGAAGCACTCAGCATCCTACCATAAACATGCATTCGAAATGTAATTCTTTTCTGTTATAGAAAAGTATCTTATAAATAACAGTCTGGCTGGCTCCTGGTCCTTTTTCTGTCATTTACTAATTCTACACTTTAACATGTAAACACAGTTAAAAAACATTACTCTAACAGAACTATTCCAGGAAAGTTAAAATATACTAACACGGTATCAGAATAAGATAGTATGTAATGTCCACACATAATGTCCACACTTGATAGTATTTCCCATAATAGTAATTAAGTACTAGCATCCTGATCAGAAACTCAGTATTAAATGAATCTTATAAACTATATCAGAGTAGTTAAGATTTAGATGTATGTTTAACTAACATGAGTACTTGAACACATTCAAATCATTTATCCTTATACCTTAATTTCATTAAAGTGTTTTTAAAGCACTAATCAATTAAGATATTGAAGAGAGTTAAAAACTACTTTAAAAATAGGAAATACCCACTTGCAGTGGAATCATAAATTAGATGGGTTGCTTTCCCTCTTAATAACAGTGAGGCATAGAAGGTATAATAGTTAAATCTTGAGTGAATAGTCAAAGGACTATTTCAAAGAAAAATAAGCATTTTATAAGGATTGGAAAGATACCACTTCTTGGCATTTGGGCTAAAATCAAGTGCAGTATAAGGATTGAAAAGACTGATACAGCAATATGCATGCATGCAGCTTTCCCCTTAAATGTAGCACGCATGAAACATCACCTTTATTTTTATAAACCAAGTCAAAGCATTGTGAAAGACTATAAATATCTAAAGTTAAAGGAAGGAGAAGATTTAGCAAGCTACAAAATCTTGGACCTTCAGAATATTCTTCAAAAGTCACATGTAGACATATTCTCATACTCTTAGTTGTAAAAAAAAAAAAACACGCAACATGGGAGTAGACTATACAGCTCAGAAATCTAATAAATTTCTGGATTCAAAATAGCAGCTGTGACTAGGTTGTTTTTTTTTCCCTCCATTTGTGAGATAAGAAACTTTAAAAAAAAAAAGATTTATTTATGTATTTATTTATGCACACAAGAGCTGGGGTGTAGGCCAGAGGTGTGGGGTGGTGAGAGGATTCACCAGAGACAGAGTGGGGAGCAGAACAGGCAGGCTGACTGAAATGCACTGCTGAGGGGAGCAGCGGGCGAGACAGGAGAGGTCTGCTGCGCCATGTGGGTCAGCTCCCTGGCCGGGGATTGAACTGGTGCTGCAGCAGCTACCATGAGCTTCATAGTGCTGAGATTTAATGCCACCAGGGAGGCCCAGGATAAGAAACTCTTAAGTGATAAAAGGGTGTTCCTCCTCTAACATACAACTAATTCCCCAGAAACAGCGGGGAATGATAATAGCATCTACCATGTGGACATCATCTGATGTATCTTCCGTCAGCCATCTCACTAGCAGGTCTGTGAGGAGCCTCTGGGTGACATGTTTTCAGGTACTGCTACTCCACCACCACTGACCAGCCTTTCTCTCATTTACAGCTGTGTCTTCACCATCATCCTTTACAATGAAAACGAATACTCTGAGCACATCGGTGCCTAATTCCTATTACCCAGGTAACAGATTGTGCCATTGTTTCATCTCTTATTCATCTCAAAATCAGAACCACTCAGTACCCACTCTTCTGTCCACGATGCTTTAAAAGTTTCATGTTTGATGTGCTGTTACTGATGCTTTCTTTGGCTTTCTGTGGAGATATTGGGGGGCCTTTCATTAATTATTTACTGTTCTTTCTCTTTTTACTTTCTCTGCATTGACCTGCTTATGATGTATGACAGATCCATTTGTGCCAACTGCAATTTTAGGTGAGAATATTTCCCTTTATCAGTTTGCACAGGAGTGATTTAGAAAGTCAGTGACTAAACTGTAAGAGACTGGAGTTTTAGTTCTGTATGATGCAGTGATTGTAAGCTAAACATGGTGATGGTGGGTGGCTGGAGGTGGGGTGAGGAGTTTAGACAATAAAGAACTTTTTCCAAACAGTCTCCACTCATGATGAGGGTTTGCTGCATGTCTATTAGGAATGATACCAAAAGGTTCAAATGGACAATCCTGGCTCCAGAATTCTCCCTTCCTGTGTTCAGAATTTGAAGCTAAGTCACCTCCCAGGGGAAAATGCAGTATGTCATCACGCTGCTGTGTACTTCCAACAGTTAAATTCTGTTGAATTTAACAATTCAGTTGAATTCAACAATTCAACTGTCCAATTGACAGTTGTAAAAGTGAAAATAGCATCTTATTATTTTCACTTGTAGCTAAGCACTAAAATGTCAATTTCAAAAATCGCACTTTTCTAATTATACCAAATATTATGCAGAAAGATTATCACAATTGAGTTCTGGCTCCCTCCCCTCCTCCTCTGAGCCACTTAGGGCACCCCAGCTTTGCAAAGGGTCTGTCACACAGTGGAATTTCAAAGGAGCTGATGTTCTCAACAGGGAAATGACAAGACGGCACTTTATAATCACATGGTTTATTATGTGTCAGATGTCACTAGAAATAAAATAAAATGTTAGCCCAGTGGGGCTAATGCATTGAAAGTATGAAATGTTCCCAATGGGGAGTGAAAGAAAAAAATCCCTTTTGTCCACTGTACGAAGGGTGAGGAGAAATGGCATTACCTGGCTAGGATAACCAGACAAGCATGAGCTGCTGTTGCATTTGAGATGCATAAATAACCCGAGTGTGTCACGGCTGTGTTCTCTCTCTACCACTAACCTTCCCGAAAAGGAGCACAACACAAACGACTTCAAGGTATATAACAATTCATCGTAGCAAGAATTTCATCCTCAGCTGTTCGATTTCTGCTTCCTAATTCTCTTTACAAAGGGTTTATATCTTGGCAACATAATTTTCCCCCCTGTGCTTCTTTTTTTCTCTAAGTTGTTATGATTCTTGTATAGAGAGTGATTTTTTTTTCCCTTTATGGTGTTATCTGGACTTGAGCAGGTTTGTTGCCTGAGGAAAAAAATAAACTCAGAAATTTAAGAATGGACATGAACCAGATTGTTGAATTTGCATCATTTGGAGGTTTGACAAATAAAACCCCTCCGCCCTTTAATACCAACTCTAAGGGAAAGAAAGCTGCATTTTTATTCTTTTCATAACTGAGGGGCACAGGCTAATCTTAGGCACCCACACAATGTAATCTACATGCAGATGACTTCTCCAGAATCTTTTGATAGGCAAAGATTTGCAATTTCTTTTCGTGCTGTGGCATTCTACAGCAGTTCCTCTAGTGGCTGTTTTGACCCTGGGGAAGCTGTGAGTGGGAGGGCTGAGACATGCATTATCAGAGGGAAGAAAATGTTCAGATTTCACAGCAGGATTGAGATCAGTTTATTAAACAAATACCACTTTTTTAAGTCACTGCTTTGTTATTGTGAACGCTAATTGACATCTTTTAAAGTTGGTTAGGCTCCTTTACCAAGAGGGAATTACTTGAACAGATAATTCAAGTAGCAAAAATGAGGTACATTGTGAAAAACAAGTCAAACAGACTGACAAATAACTGTTATCATGTATAGCTTATATATGTACCCACCTAACAAATGGTGGTGTTTGGAAATTGTTTCTTCCATGTTTCTTGGTACAAATATGAATCTATATATCATGTAGTAAGGATTACTTGAACCATAGAAAGAAGATAGGCTGTTCATCTACTCTGGCACTTTTGGGGAACAGTCCTGTTGTAATTTACATTAAGACAAGAAGAAATGTTTTGTTGTGACTTGGAGCTTGACACAACGAAATCCTCTAGAGCCTCCACCTTTTATTCTCACATTTAAGGTGCCAGCCCTAATGTATATAGCTTTTGTATGTATGCCTGTGCATCACTCTTTTTCAAAAAAGAAAAAAAAGGTGATAGATAGATAGGTCCATAGATAGATCGATAGACAGACAGATAGATAGATAGATAGATAAATGATAGAGATAGAGTCTCTCCCACCTCAGAAAAACAGTGCTCATTTCAATTCAAGCTTTTCAGCTGGTTTGTTGAAAATTCAAGATAGTTTATTACAGAACATAGGTAGAATTAATTTGCAGCTCTTATAAAACCATCAGAAGAGTTGGTAAGAAGTTTTATTTCTCATTTCTGCTTAGGAATAATTTTTAATTAAAAACATATTGGTGGGTAATTTTTAACAAATACAAGAAATTCAAGACCCACTATATATTTTACCATAATAATGCTTTTTAGAGGAAACTGATTAATCACTAATTTTTGGTGGAATCAGTTTTTACTGGTGTAGGTGACCCAGTTTCTTAACAGATACCACATAAGAACCCTCTATTCCCTCTTTGTTATCTGCATACTAGAGAATAGCGCTCTTTTCTTAGATGGTCTCAGTAGTGTTTCAATGCTCGAAGATGTGTCCATACTAACAATGAAGCCAACATGTCACAATACAGCAGGGGCCAGTGCAGGCCATGGTGACAGTGGCATGGCTCTGCGGATTTAAAACTTCCAAGACTGCCTCACCCTGGGATCGGATGCCGGTGTATCCATGAGAAAGGCCCAACTGATTCATTTAGGGAAGTTGAGAAGGTCAGTCCACAATGGATAGCATTCAATTATGTTCATCCCGAAAGGTCCAAAACTGAGAGAATGAGAGCGGCACAGGGGGGAAACTAATTAATGTTCCATTTATTTTAGTCTAAAGAACAGAACTTCCTGCTGGAGTAGCTAAAAGCTCTGTGGAGTCACTACTTCAGCAGGGATCCTGTATCCCACTTTATGAGCGTGGCAGTTGCCAGCTAGCAACTCTGATGGGAAAATGTCCCGGTTTATCTGTGACTGTTCTAATAAAATGGGAACCAATGACTTGCCAAATTTCAAAGCAAATCCAAATGAAAAAAAAAATCATAAAGTCAACTTACCACCCTTTTTTATTTTGTCTTTGTGTCTTTAGCCACCTTGTAGTGATCCAGGTGTCATTTCAGCAACAGCAACATAGCTACACACTTGTGTACCACCTGCCATACCATGCATCCCAGGTGCTTTGCGATGCAGATAGAAGGGAGGTTTCCACCAGGCCCAGTTCACCAGTGTCCTCGAAACTAAATTGCCTTTGAGGCTGAACTTCTGTTTCAAAACAGAACTCAAAAAAACAACCACAGCTGAATTCCCTGTGGATAAACAATCTGAATTTTTTTTAATTGAACATATCCTTATATGTTTTGATGTTTTAGACCTGAAATCAATTTTGATTTAACATTCTCATTTTAAGTGACTTGAGCATTATATTTTGATGAGAAGCATCCTAAATCATAAAATGGCTAAAGGGATTCAGCCTGATAATGAGTTAACCTGAAGAATGTAGGATTCTTAATCAAATAGCACTTTCCTGCATAAGATGTTTTATGAGAGTTACAATTTCTGTAGTTCATTAATCTAATTTACTCGATGTCTTCCATTAAAATATAGCCTCTTTAGGCTTATTTGACCAAATTTTGACATTAATTTTATAGTACAATTTGGTTGCTTTGTTCAAGAAATTTAAATGAGAAAATGTGTCAAATACAAGTAAGACTTATTTAGCCATTACTTGGTTCATGGGGGATGAAAAGCAATTATGATACTATTTTAACCTCCTCTTTTGTTATTGAGTGCTTAAATTAAACACCTCCATCCTAACATGATGGGAGAATTGAGGCCTTGCCCTCTGACCACCTATGAATAGAAAACCTAACTGTAAAATTAAAGCACTAATAAAAACTACCTGTAATTATTCACACAGTTCTATTGCTTATGCCCTGTTTCCTTTTTCTCCCCCTCTTTTCTCCTGATATGTATCTTCTTAAAAGTGCCAATAAATGGTAAGTTCCCCCATTCACCCCATGGAAAAAGTGTGGAGGGAATGGGAGTGTGTGTCTTCTCTGTAGATTCTGACGAAGCCAGCTGGCTCTGCTGTGTGTTGGCCTGCATGTTAGCTCTTGTAGAACATTCCATGTGTGATGCGTCGGTCCACAATATTTTGTCAAGCTTTCTGATACTGGAGCATGCAAAGTGACTCATCAAACCAATCCCTTTTCTTTCTTCACTTTTTTTGGATTTCATGTATCAAATCCACATTTTCATTGCTAGCTTTATAAGCTAAACCATTTTGTGCACTTTTATTTTGCTCACAGAACATTTGTACAGAGTTTATTTACTTCATCATACCAACTAGTTCACTAATCTTGAGAAGAATCCAAGACTGGTGGTGCACCAGGCCTTGATGAAGTTTCAGACAGAAACTTCTATGAACTTTAGCACCCAAGGCTAAAGTGTTCGTATCAATTAGCTTTGTGGAAGCAATATATCGTTTGGAGTGCTTTGTAAAGACAAAGATTTCTGCCTCATTCCTGTCAGTTGCCAATCCCATTGAAATTTCTAAACATGTAACTTCTTTTTTGCTGAGCCACCATAGGGACAACCGCAGCCATAGTTGAGGGGATTCAGCAGCAGCAACTTAGCATTCTTAGTGAGCCCAGAGGAGCCGCTGGTTCTCCCTCACTTTCTGTGTGACCTTCTTTTCCCAGATGAAACCCACACAATGGCCAGTGACACCAGCAGCCTGGTGCAGTCCCACACTTACAAGAAGCGCGAGCCTGCCGACGTGCCCTACCAGACCGGGCAGCTCCACCCCGCCATTCGGGTGGCCGACCTGCTGCAGCACATCACGCAGATGAAGTGTGCGGAGGGCTATGGCTTCAAGGAGGAGTACGAGGTGAGCATTTGCCAGGGCCCCGCCCCGCTCTACCCTCCCGGACAGGATGCCAGGGACTGTGCTCCCAACACCTGCAGTAAGCCAGCAGGCCCCGCTAGGGCTACCAGAAAGGCACCAGTCTTTCATTCATGGATCCATTTCCCTCTGGTGTGAAATGTCGTACCAGGGAGCTAACACGCATCAAGTGGGAAAAGGAGGGCTGAGGCACAGATCCCTTATGCTGCCTAACGCACATGGAATACAGAGGCCTGCTGGGCCCTCTTCCCGGTTCATGAGCAGCTTTCTTGGCTTTTCCTGTACTTAACTGGGATGTTAAATCTAGAGAAGTTGTAGTTATTTCAGGAGGACACTGTCCCCTTAAAACAATTATAGCCCCAGGGAGGGGCGGGGGAAACAATTATAGACCGAGGAGCCATGTCGTGTGGTGGAGATTAGACTGCAGCAACATGACTGGCCAGCGTCCTCATAGGCCAGCTGTTCTTGCCCTGCCAGTCCAGTGAGTATGTCCCTGTCCTGGGATTCCAGAGCCTTTCCAGGGAGGGTGCTGTTCTCTTACCATACATAAGATGTATGAAACCTAACTCCTCCCACAACCCCTGTCGTTAACAAATTCTATTGAAAAGTCATTCAAGAACCAAAGGGAATGAATTGTTTTGAGGAATGTGATTCTGAGGAGCCCACCCATCACCCGAGTGTTTCCATGTGAATGGGCCAGTGAGGAGGGGAGGGGAGCTTGGATTACTGGTTTCACCTTATTAAAAAAAAAAAAATTAGTTTAAAAGGTAGTAGTAGTATGCTTACAGTAAAGATAGGATTGTATAGATATGGCTTTTTAAATCTTAGTATGTGTGTCTGGTCCTATTTAGGCCCTAGTAAACATCTTGTCTGGAATAGCGTATTTTAAAGATCAGTTCTTGCCTCCACTGTATCCTACAAGTTTCAAACTTTGCTTCTTTCTCTTCTTGGGGGACACTCATGATACTTCATTTCATGCCCCAGATGCTCTGCTCTTGGGTTCAGCTCAGTTTAACCACCAAAGATTCATTACAGCACTCAGATCCGTGCCACTGCTTGCTTCTTTTACGTGTATGGGTCCTAAAAGGTACTGTCTTGTAAATAAACTAAAGACAAAGAAAATGAGCGAGGTCTTTGGTCCAACGCAGACAAATGCACAAGTCTCTGTGGACAAATGCAGCCTTTATGTTGCTAGGGACCTCAGTCCAGAAGACTGCAGAGACACAAAAATTAAAGCAGCTCCAGCCCCATTGATATGATTTAAGCCCAGAAAATAATTCAAAGTCCTGCATTTTAGCAACCCTAAAATTCTTATATTTACGTTCAACAAATTTAACTTAAAATTCAGGGAAATTGAAGGCCTTCACATATTGCCTCATGCACTTTTAAAAACTAGCTTAGGAATTAATAGGATTAAGAGTTAGATTTCCAAAAGCATTAATATCTTATGAAAGACAAAATTAGGTTATTGAGAAAATATAAGTCTAATAAATAGAGATGATGTCTTAGTTCTATCCAATCTTCTGAATGCTGATATTGCTCAAATGTTTATTAAAGATGTTAATGTCAAAGAGATTAGTAATGGGATCACATAACAATTCTTAAAAAAAGAAATCCAAGTCCAATTTCTCATGCACTGTTTAAAAATACCTATCTTAGGACTCCCTGGGACCCACCATTAATGATGCTATGTATGCAAAATATTATTTCCCATTCAGACTTCCTGAAGAAAAATGACTTCTATGTGTAAACTAAAATAGTTTATACTCATTTATGCATACTACAATGGATGATTCATGAAGAGTTGTTATTCTCTGAAATAAAATATGTATCAATTAGTTACATTTCGAAAAACTGTTTCTCGTTCTAGCTATTCAGTAGATTGCGAGGACTACTTCAAAGTAATGTGGGTATAAAATTATCACATTGTACACCATAAATCTACACAATGCCATATGTCAGTTATATCTCAGTACAACTGGCAAGGGGATGTAAATATTTTTGAGTGCTAAACCCATTATATTCTTAAGTTTGGGGGGGGGGTTTAAAGGAGGGAAAATTAGAAAGGATATACACAAGAGAGAAAAGCAGGCACAAATAGGAAGGTACTATTGAGAGAGATGTGAAATGGAAAATCCCATTAGGACTATTTCTAGCTCTTGGAATTTTCAAATTATGAAGAAACGTCCCACCACCCTAATGCTTTGCTGGCCTGGTGTGGGGAATTTTGGACTTGGCAAGAGGACTGTACTGGGCAGAATGGGGAACAATGCTGGGGTATATGCACCTTTGCTGGCTGTAGAAGGAAGGGCCTCACTAGGCAGTGTGTCCCCTGAAGTCTGAAGACCTCCCCTCTCCAGCCTGGCCAGCCCATGTCACTGAATCACATGCCCAAAGCCTTTCTAGAGACGCAGCCCTGTTTATGTGGATTAACGGTGTAGTGACAGGCTGCAGTTCCTCGTGCTCTGTTTTCACTAACTCCGGGGAGTTTTTATTCTAGTGTGAATCTGGAAAATCCTTAAGCAGATATTTTTTAAAGTTCATTTGGTTTTTGGATCTCCAACCCAACCTATCTCTTTGAATCACACTGTGAAGTGTGTCTCTCCTTTTTAACCTGCACTGACAGTCCAGTCACAAGTGTTAGATCCTAGTGCAATGTGAATCTCGCAGATCAAGCACTCAGAGGCTGTGCTTTGGGACACAGCTTCTGACACGAGCCTGCCTGTATCCAGCTCAACTCTGCTTCTTATTTGGGGGCACTTGAGTCAGCCTGAGATGCATGCTGAGTGAGGATTATTTTTCCTGAAATGATGAGAGGGAGTTAGCCAGAAGATTGTTAACAGAAAATTTTTCACAATTTACTGATCTAGTATGTTTTCATTTAATAATTCATGAATTGGGCGGCATCCAAGTTAGCAGAGAGAAAGGCTCTCTGAAGAGCTGTGCAGATTTATATAGACCACAGTGAGACAAGGAGTTACATCAGGCATTTGCTGGTTGGTTAAAGGAGGTTACTTTCCTTTTACGCAGCAAAGGGAAGACTTGGAGCCATTGAGGTAACCTGTGCTGAACAGGCAATTGATAACTAGTTGCCCTTGACCTTTCTTTTCTGGGAGAGCCACGCATAGAAACTTACTTAAGTTTTGGGTTGCTGAATTGGAGCTTAGCATGAGTGACTCCATCTTGAGCCTAATCTTGCTACTTTAATGAGATACAAGAAGGCAACATCCCAGGTCGACACAAAAGCAAGAAAACTGGGTGCACTGGGAAATGGCAGTGGTCTGAGTGCCTGAATCTAAGAAGGAGCTCCAATCATGAAGGACCCCGGCTAGCCCACTGAAAGCCATGGGGAGGAAAAAATAGTCAGACAACATGACTCAGTCCTGCACTTGAATAGAGAACTATTTAGTAAAAACAGCTCAATTTGTGGACATTATTTGTATGAGGACTCCAAGAATTGCTTGAAAGATAATAACCACCCCTTACACCCCCCCAAAAAAAAGGTATATTGTAACTATTGATCCATTGCTGTAGCCCATATGGAATGATACATTTCTTATGCAAAAAAAAATGCTATGGAATACTTGGCTTCAAGACTTTTTGAAGCAAATAACTACTTTAATACTGAAGCATCTCTAGGGACAGAATGTCAAGAAAGTCTCCCATCAGCTGCTTCTGTGACTCAGGGTAACCCCCCCAGTCGGTCTTTCTGGTTTTCTTCAATCCATATGTGTCGGGGAATAAGAGTCATTTAGATTATAAAATAGTTTTGAAGTAGTGACTTTCTCTCCATGGATACTATTTCAACCAATTCATCTTTATCTTTTCCAAGACACAAATATCTGAAAATTGGCCCAAAGCTGAAGGGGTCAGCAATGCTCAAGTAGCCAACAGAAGTGTGGCCAAACAAAAGGAAAAACGTGTGGTGGGATGAGAGGGAGAGCACTCAATGCAGATTTCTTATTTGATTTTGTTCTAACAAGATTGTCATATGGCATCTCTCACCAGGGAAATGCAATAATTTGATTCAAAAGAAACTCAAACATGAATCACAATAAAAAAGTAAACAGGCTGAATTGAACAGAAAATGGCACATTGTCAGCAGAGAGTATATCCTGGGTCTCTGGAGAAAGACCAAGCAGAAAGGGCAAGTTTGTTTGCGTTGCTGCCAAAAAGGAGCTGGCCCCTTTCCCCATAAGCAGAGAGTGGTCTCTGCTGACCCCTCGGGGGGAAATAGTGGGTTTAGCAGAAGTAGAAGTGGTCGCACTGAGGGAATCGTGTGGGAAAGAGCTGTCCTGTGGGCTTCATCACCTGGAGAATAAAGGTCCTATCCTGGGGCCACAGGTCTGACCTAGACAGGCGTATTCTGTGGCCATCGCCTCGATGGCTCCAGCAGTACTAGAGTTGAAAACTGCTCAGCACTGCACAGGTAGCCAGTTGGGGGGCCACCTCAGTGGTGACCCCGCGGGTTAGTGGGGATGTATCCCCTGTGTAGTCCCCAAAGAGCCTTCTTTTGTCCTCCATTTTGTTGGCAGATCCAAAGTATCTTGGGGACCCAAGCGGGAAGACATCAACCTTAAGTAGGAAAACAGTCTGAAAGAATATATTTTACTATTATTGTAAAACTCAGATGAAGGGAAGACAGTAATTTAACACTACTCTCAGAGAGGCAACCTGATAAACATAGATGTGACTGCTTCATAGTTAGTAATCAATACAGCTCTGGGATCCAAAAATTTATTTTCAAAATACTCAAGCTTTGAAAATATACTGTATTTTCAAAGTATAAACCTACGTACATAGGTTTATACTTATAAACCTGGCAGCCCACTCTTGGAAAAAATATGTATGTGTGTACATGTATATCTGAATAGATTTAGAAAAGCATTACCCGCCCCACTTTCTTTACTTCTGTGTATTTCTCCAGGGTACAAATACTGGTGATTAATTTTATAATTGAATGTGGAGATTGTGTTTTAGCTCAGTTTTAACTGGGGAATTGAAGACATTATGCCAAAAGGTCCAGGTTTAAGCACAGCCTATGCATTTTTCTAAGGAACCTTGGTTTTCTTTAAGTCTGCCTATCAGCCTTGTAAGTCTTTTTTAAATACCTGGATTGTATATTTTCCACTCTTATCCTTTCCCCTGCTTTCTGAGCAAAATAACTGATTTTGTTCAATGCAATCCTATGTGGCATTTGATGCTTTTATCTATTTTTAACCAAGTGGTGGCAAGTTAGGAAGGAATTATCATTGAAACCTCTTACTTGCCCTCCAAAATCTGCTTTGTATTTACTTGCCTCCCACCTCAGGGAAGACAATGAAACTTTAAAAAATAACAACGAAACAAACAAACAAAACTTCACTCCCATACCTTTGCTATTGTGAACAGTGCCACAATGAACATACGTGTGCATGTATCCTTTCGGATTAGTGTTTTTGTGTCCTTTGGGTAAATTCCCAAAAGTGGTATTGTTGGGTCGTATGGAAGCTCCATATTGAGCAGTTTGAGGAATCGCCATACAGCTTTCCATAGTGGTTGGACCAGTTCACATTCCCACCAGCAGTGTAGAAGAGTTCCTTTTTCTCCACATCCTTTCCAGCATTTGTTGTTGCCTATATTTTTAATGTGTGCCATCCTCACAGGTGTGAGGTGGTATCTCATAGTGGTTTTGATTTGCATTTCCTTGATTATAA